>OX637863.1:18501971-18504471 GCA_951802705.1 Netelia virgata | reverse complement strand
TCTATCTCTTTTTACGTTTCTCGGTCTTGCCGCCACCGCGTCGACGGACCGTAGTCCGAACATATCACGGCGGGCAAACTTATTTTTCTTTAATACTTTTCTTCTCCCAGACTTCTGTTTCCAACAAAATGTGCAACGTTCCAAAAATTAGATTATTGGCCCGTTACTAAGCACAAATCGAGAAAACAACGGATGTCACGTCACAATTAACACTCTTATTCGTGCTCATCCGATTTAGTTCGCTTTCCAACTTTCTCTCTCGGTTACATTTCGTACTGTTGACGCTAGAAAATCTTTCGACTCAGAGCGACATGACGTACCCCTCGTTCGGGCACTTTTATTTCGTGTTTCTTCTTCAAAATTAATCTCGCCCGGATATGGGTGAGTCGATGCTCAGTGAATAATTCGTATCAGATGTACGATATTTAACAACAATAACGCCTATGGCGGTATACCACATAGAGGGCCATTCGGTCATAGACACCGACCCGTGGTAATGCTGCGTGTATATATTGCATATTGTTACAATTCATATTCGACCGACAGTCGACTTTTGTACGAGCCGACGCATCGCCTCTCTTATAGTAACGAGCTGGCCCGCCTGCGGTTCGGACCCGAGCGGTCTTAAGCACGGCGGTAAGGCGGGCGAACTAGCGTCAAACGGGACCGGACGCGGTCGACACCTTAGGACTTTGAAAAATTTTTGGAAAAAAGTTTTTCGAAGTTAGCAACCGTCTTCAAATGATTTTTTTACGAAAACGACTATATTGAAATTATTTTGTGGAAATGACTGTAACCCGGTCGAGCTTATGTCCATTATTCATGGAAGTTTCACGTGAACCGGTCGGCTTTCTGAAAAATGCGACGGCGCCGTGCTATAATTTCAGACTGGTTGCGAGGGAAGTTCGAGAATGAATATCGATAGGATCCGGCTGTTGAACGGGACGGAGAATAAAAAAAAAAAAAAAAAAAAAAAAAAAAATTACAAGTCCAACGCCGCTCGCGTCGTCTATAGTATTGCTCGGACGCGTGGACCGATCGGGCGTGGAATTTTGCCCGTGGACCGATCGAGGGCATGAAACGAGGCGTGGACCGATCGGGGTCGAGAATTGAAGAGCGGACCCGTGTCCCGCGGGGAGTTCGAGAATGAATATCGATAGGATCCGGCTGTTGAACGGGACGGAGAATAAAAAAAAAAAAAAAAAAAAAAAAAAAAAAAAAATTACAAGTCCAACGCCGCTCGCGTCGTCTATAGTATTGCTCGGACGCGTGGACCGATCGGGCGTGGAATTTTGCCCGTGGACCGATCGAGGGCATGAAACGAGGCGTGGACCGATCGGGGTCGAGAATTGAAGAGCGGACCCGTGTCCCGCGGGGAGTTCGAGAATGAATATCGATAGGATCCGGCTGTTGAACGGGACGGAGAATAAAAAAAAAAAAAAAAAAAAAAAAAAAAAAAAAAAAAAAATTACAAGTCCAACGCCGCTCGCGTCGTCTATAGTATTGCTCGGACGCGTGGACCGATCGGGCGTGGAATTTTGCCCGTGGACCGATCGAGGGCATGAAACGAGGCGTGGACCGATCGGGGTCGAGAATTGAAGAGCGGACCCGTGTCCCGCGGGGAGTTCGAGAATGAATATCGACAGGATCCGGCTGTTGAACGGGACGGAGAATAAAAAAAAAAAAAAAAAAAAAAAAAAAAAAAAAAAAAAATTACAAGTCCAACGCCGCTCGCGTCGTCTATAGTATTGCTCGGACGCGTGGACCGATCGGGCGTGGAATTTCGCCCGTGGACCGATCGAGGGCATGAAACGAGGCGTGGACCGATCGGGGTCGAGAATTGAAGAGCGGACCCGTGTCCCGCGGGGAGTTCGAGAATGAATATCGATAGGATCCGGCTGTTGAACGGGACGGAGAATAAAAAAAAAAAAAAAAAAAAAAATTACAAGTCCAACGCCGCTCGCGTCGTCTATAGGATTGCTCGGACGCGTGGACCGATCGGGCGTGGAATTTTGCCCGTGGACCGATCGAGGGCATGAAACGAGGCGTGGACCGATCGGGGTCGAGAATTGAAGAGCGGACCCGTGTCCCGCGGGGAGTTCGAGAATGAATATCGATAGGATCCGGCTGTTGAACGGGACGGAGAATAAAAAAAAAAAAAAAAAAAAAAAAAAAAAAAAAAAAAAAATTACAAGTCCAACGCCGCTCGCGTCGTCTATAGTATTGCTCGGACGCGTGGACCGATCGGGCGTGGAATTTTGCCCGTGGACCGATCGAGGGCATGAAACGAGGCGTGGACCGATCGGGGTCGAGAATTGAAGAGCGGACCCGTGTCCCGCGGGGAGTTCGAGAATGAATATCGACAGGATCCGGCTGTTGAACGGGACGGAGAATAAAAAAAAAAAAAAAAAAAAAAAAAAAAAAAAAAAAAAAATTACAAGTCCAACGCCGCTCGCGTCGTCTATAGTATTGCTCGGACGCGTGGACCGATCGGGCGTGG
>OX637863.1:18474395-18489271 GCA_951802705.1 Netelia virgata | reverse complement strand
ATTTTGCCCGTGTTGGACCGATCGAGGGCATGGAAACGAGGCGTGGACCGATCGGGGACGAGAATTGAAGAGCGGACCCGTGTCCCGCGGGGTGTTCGAGAATGAATATCGATAGGATCCGGCCTTGATCCGAACGAGGAGGGGGAGACGTGAGAATAAAAAAAAAAAAAAAAAAAAAAAAAAAAAAAAAAAAAAAATTACAAGTCCAACGCCGCTCGCGTCGTCTATAGTATTGCTCGGACGCGTGGACCGATCGGGCGTGGGAATTTTCCGTGGACCGGATCGAGGGCATGAACGAGGCGTGGACCGATCGGGGTCGAGAATTTGAAGAGCGGACCCGTTGTCCAGCGGGGAGTTTCGAGATGAATATCGACAGGATCCGGCTGTTGACGGGACGGAGAATAAAAAAAAAAAAAAAAAAAAAAAAAAAAAAAAAAAAAAAAAATTACAAGTCCAACGCCGCTCGGCGTCGTCTATAGTATTGCTCGACGCGTGGACCGATCGGCGTGGAATTTTGCCCGTGGACCGATCGAGGGCATGAAACGAGGCGTGGACCGATCGGGGTCGAGGAATTGAAGAGCGGACCCGTGTCCCGCGGGGAGTTCGAGAATGGAATATCGATAGATCCGGCTGTTGAACGGGACGGAGAATAAAAAAAAAAAAAAAAAAAAAAAAAAAAAAAAAAAATTACAAGTCCAACGCCGCTCGCGTCGTCTATAGTATTGCTCGGACGCGTGGACCGATCGGGCGTGGAATTTTGCCCGTGGACCGATCGAGGGCATGAAACGAGGCGTGGACCGATCGGGGTCGAGAATTGAAGAGCGGACCCGTGTCCCGCGGGTGAGTTCGAGAATGAATATCGACAGGATCCGGCTGTTGAACGGGACGGAGAATAAAAAAAAAAAAAAAAAAAAAAAAAAAAAAAAAAAAAAAAATTACAAGTCCAACGCCGCTCGCGTCGTCTATAGTATTGCTCGGACGCGTGGACCGATCGGGCGTGGAATTTTGCCCGTGGACCGATCGAGGGCATGAAACGAGGCGTGGACCGATCGGGGTCGAGAATTGAAGAGCGGACCCGTGTCCCGCGGGGAGTTCGAGAATGAATATCGATAGGATCCGGCTGTTGAACGGGACGGAGAATAAAAAAAAAAAAAAAAAAAAAAAAAAAAAAAAAAAAAAAAATTACAAGTCCAACGCCGCTCGCGTCGTCTATAGTATTGCTCGGACGCGTGGACCGATCGGGCGTGGAATTTTGCCCGTGGACCGATCGAGGGGCATGAAACGAGGCGTGGACCGATCGGGGTCGAGAATTGAAGAGCGGGACCCGTGTCCCGCGGGGAGTTCGAGAATGAATATCGATAGGATCCGGCTGTTGAACGGGACGGAGAATAAAAAAAAAAAAAAAAAAAAAAAAAAAAAAAAAAAAAAAAATTACAAGTCCAACGCCGCTCGCGTCGTCTATAGTATTGCTCGGACGCGTGGACCGATCGGGCGTGGAATTTTGCCCGTGGACCGATCGAGGGCATGAAACGAGGCGTGGACCGATCGGGGTCGAGAATTGAAGAGCGGACCCGTGTCCCGCGGGGAGTTCGAGAATGAATATCGACAGGATCCGGCTGTTGAACGGGACGGAGAATAAAAAAAAAAAAAAAAAAAAAAAAAAAAAAAAAAAAAAAAAATTACAAGTCCAACGCCGCTCGCGTCGTCTATAGTATTGCTCGGACGCGTGGACCGATCGGGCGTGGAATTTTGCCCGTGGACCGATCGAGGGCATGAAACGAGGCGTGGACCGATCGGGGTCGAGAATTGAAGAGCGGACCCGTGTCCCGCGGGGAGTTCGAGATGAATATCGATAGGATCCGGCTGTTGAACGGGACGGAGAATAAAAAAAAAAAAAAAAAAAAAAAAAAAAAAAAAAAAAAAATTACAAGTCCAACGCCGCTCGCGTCGTCTATAGTATTGCTCGGACGCGTGGACCGATCGGGCGTGGAATTTTGCCCGTGGACCGATCGAGGGCATGAAACGAGGCGTGGACCGATCGGGGTCGAGAATTGAAGAGCGGACCCGTGTCCCGCGGGGAGTTCGAGAATGAATATCGATAGGATCCGGCTGTTGAACGGGACGGAGAATAAAAAAAAAAAAAAAAAAAAAAAAAAAAAAAAAAAAAAAAATTACAAGTCCAACGCCGCTCGCGTCGTCTATAGTATTGCTCGACGCGTGGACCGATCGGGCGTGGAATTTTGCCCGTGGACCGATCGAGGGCATGAAACGAGGCGTGGACCGATCGGGGTCGAGAATTGAAGAGCGGACCCGTGTCCCGCGGGGAGTTCGAGAATGAATATCGACAGGATCCGGCTGTTGAACGGGACGGAGAATAAAAAAAAAAAAAAAAAAAAAAAAAAAAAAAAAAAAAAATTACAAGTCCAACGCCGCTCGCGTCGTCTATAGTATTGCTCGGACGCGTGGACCGATCGGGCGTGGAATTTTGCCCGTGGACCGATCGAGGGCATGAAACGAGGCGTGGACCGATCGGGGTCGAGAATTGAAGAGCGGACCCGTGTCCCGCGGGGAGTTCGAGAATGAATATCGACAGGATCCGGCTGTTGAACGGGACGGAGAATAAAAAAAAAAAAAAAAAAAAAAAAAAAAAAAAAAAAAATTACAAGTCCAACGCCGCTCGCGTCGTCTATAGTATTGCTCGGACGCGTGGACCGATCGGCGTGGAATTTTGCCCGTGGACCGATCGAGGGCATGAAACGAGGCGTGGACCGATCGGGGTCGAGAATTGAAGAGCGGACCCGTGTCCCGCGGGGAGTTCGAGAATGAATATCGATAGGATCCGGCTGTTGAACGGGACGGAGAATAAAAAAAAAAAAAAAAAAAAAAAAAAAAAAAAAAAAAAAAATTACAAGTCCAACGCCGCTCGCGTCGTCTATAGTATTGCTCGGACGCGTGGACCGATCGGGCGTGGAATTTTGCCCGTGGACCGATCGAGGGCATGAAACGAGGCGTGGACCGATCGGGGTCGAGAATTGAAGAGCGGACCCGTGTCCCGCGGGGAGTTCGAGAATGAATATCGACAGGATCCGGCTGTTGAACGGGACGGAGAATAAAAAAAAAAAAAAAAAAAAAAAAAAAAAAAAAAAAAAAATTACAAGTCCAACGCCGCTCGCGTCGTCTATAGTATTGCTCGGACGCGTGGACCGATCGGGCGTGGAATTTTGCCCGTGGACCGATCGAGGGCATGAAACGAGGCGTGGACCGATCGGGGTCGAGAATTGAAGAGCGGACCCGTGTCCCGCGGGGAGTTCGAGAATGAATATCGATAGGATCCGGCTGTTGAACGGGACGGAGAATAAAAAAAAAAAAAAAAAAAAAAAAAAAAAAAAAAAAAAAATTACAAGTCCAACGCCGCTCGCGTCGTCTATAGTATTGCTCGGACGCGTGGACCGATCGGGCGTGGAATTTTGCCCGTGGACCGATCGAGGGCATGAAACGAGGCGTGGACCGATCGGGGTCGAGAATTGAAGAGCGGACCCGTGTCCCGCGGGGAGTTCGAGAATGAATATCGACAGGATCCGGCTGTTGAACGGGACGGAGAATAAAAAAAAAAAAAAAAAAAAAAAAAAAAAAAAAAAAAAATTACAAGTCCAACGCCGCTCGCGTCGTCTATAGTATTGCTCGGACGCGTGGACCGATCGGGCGTGGAATTTTGCCCGTGGACCGATCGAGGGCATGAAACGAGGCGTGGACCGATCGGGGTCGAGAATTGAAGAGCGGACCCGTGTCCCGCGGGGAGTTCGAGAATGAATATCGATAGGATCCGGCTGTTGAACGGGACGGAGAATAAAAAAAAAAAAAAAAAAAAAAAAAAAAAAAAAAAAAAAATTACAAGTCCAACGCCGCTCGCGTCGTCTATAGTATTGCTCGGACGCGTGGACCGATCGGGCGTGGAATTTTGCCCGTGGACCGATCGAGGGCATGAAACGAGGCGTGGACCGATCGGGGTCGAGAATTGAAGAGCGGACCCGTGTCCCGCGGGGAGTTCGAGAATGAATATCGACTAGGATCCGGCTGTTGAACGGGACGGAGAATAAAAAAAAAAAAAAAAAAAAAAAAAAAAAAAAAAAAAAAAATTACAAGTCCAACGCCGCTCGCGTCGTCTATAGTATTGCTCGGACGCGTGGACCGATCGGGCGTGGAATTTTGCCCGTGGACCGATCGAGGGCATGAAACGAGGCGTGGACCGATCGGGGTCGAGAATTGAAGAGCGGACCCCGTGTCCCGCGGGGAGTTCGAGAATGAATATCGACAGGATCCGGCTGTTGAACGGGACGGAGAATAAAAAAAAAAAAAAAAAAAAAAAAAAAAAAAAAAAAAAAAATTACAAGTCCAACGCCGCTCGCGTCGTCTATAGTATTGCTCGGACGCGTGGACCGATCGGGCGTGGAATTTTGCCGTGGACCGATCGAGGGCATGAAACGAGGCGTGGACCGATCGGGGTCGAGAATTGAAGAGCGGACCCGTGTCCCGCGGGGAGTTCGAGAATGAATATCGATAGGATCCGGCTGTTGAACGGGGACGGAGAATAAAAAAAAAAAAAAAAAAAAAAAAAAAAAAAAAAAAAAAATTACAAGTCCAACGCCGCTCGCGTCGTCTATAGTATTGCTCGGACGCGTGGACCGATCGGGCGTGGAATTTTGCCCGTGGACCGATCGAGGGCATGAAACGAGGCGTGGACCGATCGGGGTCGAGAATTGAAGAGCGGACCCGTGTCCCGCGGGGAGTTCGAGAATGAATATCGATAGGATCCGGCTGTTGAACGGGACGGAGAATAAAAAAAAAAAAAAAAAAAAAAAAAAAAAAAAAAAAAAAATTACAAGTCCAACGCCGCTCGCGTCGTCTATAGTATTGCTCGGACGCGTGGACCGATCGGGCGTGGAATTTTGCCCGTGGACCGATCGAGGGCATGAAACGAGGCGTGGACCGATCGGGGTCGAGAATTGAAGAGCGGACCCGTGTCCCGCGGGGAGTTCGAGAATGAATATCGATAGGATCCGGCTGTTGAACGGGACGGAGAATAAAAAAAAAAAAAAAAAAAAAAAAAAAAAAAAAAAAAAAAAATTACAAGTCCAACGCCGCTCGCGTCGTCTATAGTATTGCTCGGACGCGTGGACCGATCGGGCGTGGAATTTTGCCCGTGGACCGATCGAGGGCATGAAACGAGGCGTGGACCGATCGGGGTCGAGAATTGAAGAGCGGACCCGTGTCCCGCGGGGAGTTCGAGAATGAATATCGACAGGATCCGGCTGTTGAACGGGACGGAGAATAAAAAAAAAAAAAAAAAAAAAAAAAAAAAAAAAAAAAAAAATTACAAGTCCAACGCCGCTCGCGTCGTCTATAGTATTGCTCGGACGCGTGGACCGATCGGGCGTGGAATTTTGCCCGTGGACCGATCGAGGGCATGAAACGAGGCGTGGACCGATCGGGGTCGAGAATTGAAGAGCGGACCCGTGTCCCGCGGGGAGTTCGAGAATGAATATCGATAGGATCCGGCTGTTGAACGGGACGGAGAATAAAAAAAAAAAAAAAAAAAAAAAAAAAAAAAAAAAAAAAATTACAAGTCCAACGCCGCTCGCGTCGTCTATAGTATTGCTCGGGACGCGTGGACCGATCGGGCGTGGAATTTTGCCCGTGGACCGATCGAGGGCATGAAACGAGGCGTGGACCGATCGGGGTCGAGAATTGAAGAGCGGACCCGTGTCCCGCGGGGAGTTCGAGAATGAATATCGACAGGATCCGGCTGTTGAACGGGACGGAGAATAAAAAAAAAAAAAAAAAAAAAAAAAAAAAAAAAAAAAAATTACAAGTCCAACGCCGCTCGCGTCGTCTATAGTATTGCTCGGACGCGTGGACCGATCGGGCGTGGAATTTTGCCCGTGGACCGATCGAGGGCATGAAACGAGGCGTGGACCGATCGGGGTCGAGAATTGAAGAGCGGACCCGTGTCCCGCGGGGAGTTCGAGAATGAATATCGACAGAATATCGACAGGATCCGGCTGTTGAACGGGACGGAGAATAAAAAAAAAAAAAAAAAAAAAAAAAAAAAAAAAAAAAAAAATTACAAGTCCAACGCCGCTCGCGTCGTCTATAGTATTGCTCGGACGCGTGGACCGATCGGGCGTGGAATTTTGCCCGTGGACCGATCGAGGGCATGAAACGAGGCGTGGACCGATCGGGGTCGAGAATTGAAGAGCGGACCCGTGTCCCGCGGGGAGTTCGAGAATGAATATCGATAGGATCCGGCTGTTGAACGGGACGGAGAATAAAAAAAAAAAAAAAAAAAAAAAAAAAAAAAAAAAAAAAATTACAAGTCCAACGCCGCTCGCGTCGTCTATAGTATTGCTCGGACGCGTGGACCGATCGGGCGTGGAATTTTGCCCGTGGACCGATCGAGGGCATGAAACGAGGCGTGGACCGATCGGGGTCGAGAATTGAAGAGCGGACCCGTGTCCCGCGGGGAGTTCGAGAATGAATATCGATAGGATCCGGCTGTTGAACGGGACGGAGAATAAAAAAAAAAAAAAAAAAAAAAAAAAAAAAAAAAAAAAAATTACAAGTCCAACGCCGCTCGCGTCGTCTATAGTATTGCTCGGACGCGTGGACCGATCGGGCGTGGAATTTCGCCCGTGGACCGATCGAGGGCATGAAACGAGGCGTGGACCGATCGGGGTCGAGAATTGAAGAGCGGACCCGTGTCCCGCGGGGAGTTCGAGAATGAATATCGATAGGATCCGGCTGTTGAACGGGACGGAGAATAAAAAAAAAAAAAAAAAAAAAAAAAAAAAAAAAAAAAAAATTACAAGTCCAACGCCGCTCGCGTCGTCTATAGTATTGCTCGGACGCGTGGACCGATCGGGCGTGGAATTTTGCCCGTGGACCGATCGAGGGCATGAAACGAGGCGTGGACCGATCGGGGTCGAGAATTGAAGAGCGGACCCGTGTCCCGCGGGGAGTTCGAGAATGAATATCGACAGGATCCGGCTGTTGAACGGGACGGAGAATAAAAAAAAAAAAAAAAAAAAAAAAAAAAAAAAAAAAAAATTACAAGTCCAACGCCGCTCGCGTCGTCTATAGTATTGCTCGGACGCGTGGACCGATCGGGCGTGGAATTTCGCCCGTGGACCGATCGAGGGCATGAAACGAGGCGTGGACCGATCGGGGTCGAGAATTGAAGAGCGGACCCGTGTCCCGCGGGGAGTTCGAGAATGAATATCGATAGGATCCGGCTGTTGAACGGGACGGAGAATAAAAAAAAAAAAAAAAAAAAAAAAAAAAAAAAAAAAAAAAATTACAAGTCCAACGCCGCTCGCGTCGTCTATAGTATTGCTCGGACGCGTGGACCGATCGGGCGTGGAATTTTGCCCGTGGACCGATCGAGGGCATGAAACGAGGCGTGGACCGATCGGGGTCGAGAATTGAAGAGCGGACCCGTGTCCCGCGGGGAGTTCGAGAATGAATATCGATAGGATCCGGCTGTTGAACGGGACGGAGAATAAAAAAAAAAAAAAAAAAAAAAAAAAAAAAAAAAAAAAAAAAAAAAAAAAAAAATTACAAGTCCAACGCCGCTCGCGTCGTCTATAGTATTGCTCGGACGCGTGGACCGATCGGGCGTGGAATTTTGCCCGTGGACCGATCGAGGGCATGAAACGAGGCGTGGACCGATCGGGGTCGAGAATTGAAGAGCGGACCCGTGTCCCGCGGGGAGTTCGAGAATGAATATCGACAGGATCCGGCTGTTGAACGGGACGGAGAATAAAAAAAAAAAAAAAAAAAAAAAAAAAAAATTACAAGTCCAACGCCGCTCGCGTCGTCTATAGTATTGCTCGGACGCGTGGACCGATCGGGCGTGGAATTTTGCCCGTGGACCGATCGAGGGCATGAAACGAGGCGTGGACCGATCGGGGTCGAGAATTGAAGAGCGGACCCGTGTCCCGCGGGGAGTTCGAGAATGAATATCGACAGGATCCGGCTGTTGAACGGGACGGAGAATAAAAAAAAAAAAAAAAAAAAAAAAAAAAAAAAAAAAAAAAATTACAAGTCCAACGCCGCTCGCGTCGTCTATAGTATTGCTCGGACGCGTGGACCGATCGGGCGTGGAATTTTGCCCGTGGACCGATCGAGGGCATGAAACGAGGCGTGGACCGATCGGGGTCGAGAATTGAAGAGCGGACCCGTGTCCCGCGGGGAGTTCGAGAATGAATATCGATAGGATCCGGCTGTTGAACGGGACGGAGAATAAAAAAAAAAAAAAAAAAAAAAAAAAAAAAAAAAAAAAAATTACAAGTCCAACGCCGCTCGCGTCGTCTATAGTATTGCTCGGACGCGTGGACCGATCGGGCGTGGAATTTTGCCCGTGGACCGATCGAGGGCATGAAACGAGGCGTGGACCGATCGGGGTCGAGAATTGAAGAGCGGACCCGTGTCCCGCGGGGAGTTCGAGAATGAATATCGATAGGATCCGGCTGTTGAACGGGACGGAGAATAAAAAAAAAAAAAAAAAAAAAAAAAAAAAAAAAAAAAAAATTACAAGTCCAACGCCGCTCGCGTCGTCTATAGTATTGCTCGGACGCGTGGACCGATCGGGCGTGGAATTTTGCCCGTGGACCGATCGAGGGCATGAAACGAGGCGTGGACCGATCGGGGTCGAGAATTGAAGAGCGGACCCGTGTCCCGCGGGGAGTTCGAGAATGAATATCGACAGGATCCGGCTGTTGAACGGGACGGAGAATAAAAAAAAAAAAAAAAAAAAAAAAAAAAAAAAAAAAAAAATTACAAGTCCAACGCCGCTCGCGTCGTCTATAGTATTGCTCGGACGCGTGGACCGATCGGGCGTGGAATTTTGCCCGTGGACCGATCGAGGGCATGAAACGAGGCGTGGACCGATCGGGGTCGAGAATTGAAGAGCGGACCCGTGTCCCGCGGGGAGTTCGAGAATGAATATCGACAGGATCCGGCTGTTGAACGGGACGGAGAATAAAAAAAAAAAAAAAAAAAAAAAAAAAAAAAAAAAAAAAAATTACAAGTCCAACGCCGCTCGCGTCGTCTATAGGATTGCTCGGACGCGTGGACCGATCGGGCGTGGAATTTTGCCCGTGGACCGATCGAGGGCATGAAACGAGGCGTGGACCGATCGGGGTCGAGAATTGAAGAGCGGACCCGTGTCCCGCGGGGAGTTCGAGAATGAATATCGATAGGATCCGGCTGTTGAACGGGACGGAGAATAAAAAAAAAAAAAAAAAAAAAAAAAAAAAAAAAAAAAAAAATTACAAGTCCAACGCCGCTCGCGTCGTCTATAGTATTGCTCGGACGCGTGGACCGATCGGGCGTGGAATTTTGCCCGTGGACCGATCGAGGGCATGAAACGAGGCGTGGACCGATCGGGGTCGAGAATTGAAGAGCGGACCCGTGTCCCGCGGGGAGTTCGAGAATGAATATCGACAGGATCCGGCTGTTGAACGGGACGGAGAATAAAAAAAAAAAAAAAAAAAAAAAAAAAAAAAAAAAAAAAATTACAAGTCCAACGCCGCTCGCGTCGTCTATAGTATTGCTCGGACGCGTGGACCGATCGGGCGTGGAATTTTGCCCGTGGACCGATCGAGGGCATGAAACGAGGCGTGGACCGATCGGGGTCGAGAATTGAAGAGCGGACCCGTGTCCCGCGGGGAGTTCGAGAATGAATATCGACAGGATCCGGCTGTTGAACGGGACGGAGAATAAAAAAAAAAAAAAAAAAAAAAAAAAAAAAAAAAAAAAAAAATTACAAGTCCAACGCCGCTCGCGTCGTCTATAGTATTGCTCGGACGCGTGGACCGATCGGGCGTGGAATTTTGCCCGTGGACCGATCGAGGGCATGAAACGAGGCGTGGACCGATCGGGGTCGAGAATTGAAGAGCGGACCCGTGTCCCGCGGGGAGTTCGAGAATGAATATCGATAGGATCCGGCTGTTGAACGGGACGGAGAATAAAAAAAAAAAAAAAAAAAAAAAAAAAAAAAAAAAAAAAAATTACAAGTCCAACGCCGCTCGCGTCGTCTATAGTATTGCTCGGACGCGTGGACCGATCGGGCGTGGAATTTTGCCCGTGGACCGATCGAGGGCATGAAACGAGGCGTGGACCGATCGGGGTCGAGAATTGAAGAGCGGACCCGTGTCCCGCGGGGAGTTCGAGAATGAATATCGACAGGATCCGGCTGTTGAACGGGACGGAGAATAAAAAAAAAAAAAAAAAAAAAAAAAAAAAAAAAAAAAAAATTACAAGTCCAACGCCGCTCGCGTCGTCTATAGTATTGCTCGGACGCGTGGACCGATCGGGCGTGGAATTTTGCCCGTGGACCGATCGAGGGCATGAAACGAGGCGTGGACCGATCGGGGTCGAGAATTGAAGAGCGGACCCGTGTCCCGCGGGGAGTTCGAGAATGAATATCGATAGGATCCGGCTGTTGAACGGGACGGAGAATAAAAAAAAAAAAAAAAAAAAAAAAAAAAAAAAAAAAAAAATTACAAGTCCAACGCCGCTCGCGTCGTCTATAGTATTGCTCGGACGCGTGGACCGATCGGGCGTGGAATTTTGCCCGTGGACCGATCGAGGGCATGAAACGAGGCGTGGACCGATCGGGGTCGAGAATTGAAGAGCGGACCCGTGTCCCGCGGGGAGTTCGAGAATGAATATCGACAGGATCCGGCTGTTGAACGGGACGGAGAATAAAAAAAAAAAAAAAAAAAAAAAAAAAAAAAAAAAAAAAATTACAAGTCCAACGCCGCTCGCGTCGTCTATAGTATTGCTCGGACGCGTGGACCGATCGGGCGTGGAATTTTGCCCGTGGACCGATCGAGGGCATGAAACGAGGCGTGGACCGATCGGGGTCGAGAATTGAAGAGCGGACCCGTGTCCCGCGGGGAGTTCGAGAATGAATATCGACAGGATCCGGCTGTTGAACGGGACGGAGAATAAAAAAAAAAAAAAAAAAAAAAAAAAAAAAAAAAAAAATTACAAGTCCAACGCCGCTCGCGTCGTCTATAGTATTGCTCGGACGCGTGGACCGATCGGGCGTGGAATTTCGCCCGTGGACCGATCGAGGGCATGAAACGAGGCGTGGACCGATCGGGGTCGAGAATTGAAGAGCGGACCCGTGTCCCGCGGGGAGTTCGAGAATGAATATCGATAGGATCCGGCTGTTGAACGGGACGGAGAATAAAAAAAAAAAAAAAAAAAAAAAAAAAAAAAAAAAAAAATTACAAGTCCAACGCCGCTCGCGTCGTCTATAGTATTGCTCGGACGCGTGGACCGATCGGGCGTGGAATTTTGCCCGTGGACCGATCGAGGGCATGAAACGAGGCGTGGACCGATCGGGGTCGAGAATTGAAGAGCGGACCCGTGTCCCGCGGGGAGTTCGAGAATGAATATCGATAGGATCCGGCTGTTGAACGGGACGGAGAATAAAAAAAAAAAAAAAAAAAAAAAAAAAAAAAAAAAAATTACAAGTCCAACGCCGCTCGCGTCGTCTATAGTATTGCTCGGACGCGTGGACCGATCGGGCGTGGAATTTTGCCCGTGGACCGATCGAGGGCATGAAACGAGGCGTGGACCGATCGGGGTCGAGAATTGAAGAGCGGACCCGTGTCCCGCGGGGAGTTCGAGAATGAATATCGACAGGATCCGGCTGTTGAACGGGACGGAGAATAAAAAAAAAAAAAAAAAAAAAAAAAAAAAATTACAAGTCCAACGCCGCTCGCGTCGTCTATAGTATTGCTCGGACGCGTGGACCGATCGGGCGTGGAATTTTGCCCGTGGACCGATCGAGGGCATGAAACGAGGCGTGGACCGATCGGGGTCGAGAATTGAAGAGCGGACCCGTGTCCCGCGGGGAGTTCGAGAATGAATATCGACAGGATCCGGCTGTTGAACGGGACGGAGAATAAAAAAAAAAAAAAAAAAAAAAAAAAAAAAAAAAAAAAAAATTACAAGTCCAACGCCGCTCGCGTCGTCTATAGTATTGCTCGGACGCGTGGACCGATCGGGCGTGGAATTTTGCCCGTGGACCGATCGAGGGCATGAAACGAGGCGTGGACCGATCGGGGTCGAGAATTGAAGAGCGGACCCGTGTCCCGCGGGGAGTTCGAGAATGAATATCGATAGGATCCGGCTGTTGAACGGGACGGAGAATAAAAAAAAAAAAAAAAAAAAAAAAAAAAAAAAAAAAAAAATTACAAGTCCAACGCCGCTCGCGTCGTCTATAGTATTGCTCGGACGCGTGGACCGATCGGGCGTGGAATTTTGCCCGTGGACCGATCGAGGGCATGAAACGAGGCGTGGACCGATCGGGGTCGAGAATTGAAGAGCGGACCCGTGTCCCGCGGGGAGTTCGAGAATGAATATCGACAGGATCCGGCTGTTGAACGGGACGGAGAATAAAAAAAAAAAAAAAAAAAAAAAAAAAAAAAAAAAAAAATTACAAGTCCAACGCCGCTCGCGTCGTCTATAGTATTGCTCGGACGCGTGGACCGATCGGGCGTGGAATTTTGCCCGTGGACCGATCGAGGGCATGAAACGAGGCGTGGACCGATCGGGGTCGAGAATTGAAGAGCGGACCCGTGTCCCGCGGGGAGTTCGAGAATGAATATCGACAGGATCCGGCTGTTGAACGGGACGGAGAATAAAAAAAAAAAAAAAAAAAAAAAAAAAAAAAAAAAAAAAAATTACAAGTCCAACGCCGCTCGCGTCGTCTATAGGATTGCTCGGACGCGTGGACCGATCGGGCGTGGAATTTTGCCCGTGGACCGATCGAGGGCATGAAACGAGGCGTGGACCGATCGGGGTCGAGAATTGAAGAGCGGACCCGTGTCCCGCGGGGAGTTCGAGAATGAATATCGATAGGATCCGGCTGTTGAACGGGACGGAGAATAAAAAAAAAAAAAAAAAAAAAAAAAAAAAAAAAAAAAAAATTACAAGTCCAACGCCGCTCGCGTCGTCTATAGTATTGCTCGGACGCGTGGACCGATCGGGCGTGGAATTTTGCCCGTGGACCGATCGAGGGCATGAAACGAGGCGTGGACCGATCGGGGTCGAGAATTGAAGAGCGGACCCGTGTCCCGCGGGGAGTTCGAGAATGAATATCGACAGGATCCGGCTGTTGAACGGGACGGAGAATAAAAAAAAAAAAAAAAAAAAAAAAAAAAAAAAAAAAAAAATTACAAGTCCAACGCCGCTCGCGTCGTCTATAGTATTGCTCGGACGCGTGGACCGATCGGGCGTGGAATTTTGCCCGTGGACCGATCGAGGGCATGAAACGAGGCGTGGACCGATCGGGGTCGAGAATTGAAGAGCGGACCCGTGTCCCGCGGGGAGTTCGAGAATGAATATCGACAGGATCCGGCTGTTGAACGGGACGGAGAATAAAAAAAAAAAAAAAAAAAAAAAAAAAAAAAAAAAAAAAAAATTACAAGTCCAACGCCGCTCGCGTCGTCTATAGTATTGCTCGGACGCGTGGACCGATCGGGCGTGGAATTTTGCCCGTGGACCGATCGAGGGCATGAAACGAGGCGTGGACCGATCGGGGTCGAGAATTGAAGAGCGGACCCGTGTCCCGCGGGGAGTTCGAGAATGAATATCGATAGGATCCGGCTGTTGAACGGGACGGAGAATAAAAAAAAAAAAAAAAAAAAAAAAAAAAAAAAAAAAAAAAATTACAAGTCCAACGCCGCTCGCGTCGTCTATAGTATTGCTCGGACGCGTGGACCGATCGGGCGTGGAATTTTGCCCGTGGACCGATCGAGGGCATGAAACGAGGCGTGGACCGATCGGGGTCGAGAATTGAAGAGCGGACCCGTGTCCCGCGGGGAGTTCGAGAATGAATATCGACAGGATCCGGCTGTTGAACGGGACGGAGAATAAAAAAAAAAAAAAAAAAAAAAAAAAAAAAAAAAAAAAAATTACAAGTCCAACGCCGCTCGCGTCGTCTATAGTATTGCTCGGACGCGTGGACCGATCGGGCGTGGAATTTTGCCCGTGGACCGATCGAGGGCATGAAACGAGGCGTGGACCGATCGGGGTCGAGAATTGAAGAGCGGACCCGTGTCCCGCGGGGAGTTCGAGAATGAATATCGACAGGATCCGGCTGTTGAACGGGACGGAGAATAAAAAAAAAAAAAAAAAAAAAAAAAAAAAAAAAAAAAAAATTACAAGTCCAACGCCGCTCGCGTCGTCTATAGTATTGCTCGGACGCGTGGACCGATCGGGCGTGGAATTTTGCCCGTGGACCGATCGAGGGCATGAAACGAGGCGTGGACCGATCGGGGTCGAGAATTGAAGAGCGGACCCGTGTCCCGCGGGGAGTTCGAGAATGAATATCGATAGGATCCGGCTGTTGAACGGGACGGAGAATAAAAAAAAAAAAAAAAAAAAAAAAAAAAAAAAAAAAAAAATTACAAGTCCAACGCCGCTCGCGTCGTCTATAGTATTGCTCGGACGCGTGGACCGATCGGGCGTGGAATTTTGCCCGTGGACCGATCGAGGGCATGAAACGAGGCGTGGACCGATCGGGGTCGAGAATTGAAGAGCGGACCCGTGTCCCGCGGGGAGTTCGAGAATGAATATCGACAGGATCCGGCTGTTGAACGGGACGGAGAATAAAAAAAAAAAAAAAAAAAAAAAAAAAAAAAAAAAAAAAAATTACAAGTCCAACGCCGCTCGCGTCGTCTATAGTATTGCTCGGACGCGTGGACCGATCGGGCGTGGAATTTTGCCCGTGGACCGATCGAGGGCATGAAACGAGGCGTGGACCGATCGGGGTCGAGAATTGAAGAGCGGACCCGTGT
>OX637863.1:18466895-18469395 GCA_951802705.1 Netelia virgata | reverse complement strand
AGTGTGCGGGGGTTTCCCTCTCGGGGCACCCCGCACGACACTGCGCCCGCAGGTGCCTTCGCCCCCGGGAAGTTCTCGCTCTGGATGGTAGACAGTTCGCACGCACATGATGGTAGTGCACATAGTCGGCTCCTGGGATCGCATCGGCGCTTTCTGACACCCAGTGGGTACTCAATTTGCTCCGAGAAGCTTCCTTGAGTCCCTTGCCGTCGATCGAATTGTGCAATTGTGCGGCGCACTGTCTCCAGAGCTCGGCGACCTTTGTGACACGAACCCCATCTACCCTCATTTGATCGTCACACCACGCTAGCTGCCTGGCCACGTGCGTGGTTGCGGCCGCTGCGCGTGCGACGGGTAGTGTGCTCGTACAAAGACGCTGCAGTCGCTGATGCTTCAAGATAGGAATGAAGACTCTTAGCAGAGGGTAACCTAGGCCTCCACTCTGCGTCGGCGCATGAAAGTATCCAGTTGGAACATCATGGGGCAGATGAAGCCAGGATCGGACAGCGGCCCTCACCTGCACGTCGAAGCTCTTTAGAGTCTTGGAGTTTGTCTGCCCGACTACCCAGCGGTGATAAAACCGCGGGAGCAGGCAGACGCGCAGTAGCTTTAATCGCTGTTGCGGTTTAAGCGGCGCCTTGGTTAGTTTCTCCAATGACTCCCTGAAAGACATCGACGCATCTGCTACATCCTCCCTAGCCCCACAATATCTGCTACCAAGGTATCCCCAGACCTCGAGCGGAGATCGCTGAGGCAGAAAGCCACCCTCGAGCTTGAACGTCTGCTCGGTTACGATCTTCACCTTCTTCTCTCGGCCCGAGGCAACCATTGATAGCACTCCAGATTTTCTCTGGTTCACCGTCAGCCCAACTTTCGCCAGGACAGACTCAAGTCGAGACAAATTCTCCTGCAGACCCAGGGTGGTCGAAGCAAGGAGTACAATATCATCAGCGTACGCAAGTGCGCTTACGCGCTCACCATTTAGGTGGTAACCAACTTCCTCAGAGAGTGATCCCAGTGCTCTATCCACGACGAGATTGAACAGCAGGGGCGATAGCGGATCACCCTGTTTGACTCCGCGCCCAAGTTTAATTGGCGCGTTCCCGATTCCTGGCAGTTTCAGCGTGGTGAAAGCATTTTCATAGGTGTGATTGATGTATTGGAGGAAACTAGTTGGCAACTCTAGTTCCTCCAACGCTGTTTGTATAGCTTTGTGGGAGACGGTATCGAATGCCTTGGAGACATCGATAGTGGCTAGATGTAATGTCCGTCTCCTCTGCCTGACGTCTTTCAAAATTGACGTGAGTATTGTGGTGTTCTCACAAACTCCGTCCGCAGGTCTAAAGGCTCTTTGCCTCTCATCACCTATGTCAAGCCTCATCAGCCTAGCTGCCAGGATCTTGTGGAACTGTCTCAGAGCCACGTTTCCTATACTGAGAGGGCGGTAGTCGGAGGGCCGTGGGCACTCCGGCATCCCACTCTTCTCAAGGAATATGGTCTGAGACTTGGTCAACTCAGATGGTGCCGCTCTTGCAAGAAGCAACAGATTGTAGAACAGCGCACGCAGTATAGCTGGAACAGCGTTCCACTGGCGAGGTGTTACACAGTCTGGTCCAGGTGCCGAGCCGGTCCTGACTTCCATCTTGGCGACTTCCGCCGCCGAGATAGGATGCCACAGGAGAGACTTATCAGAACCCCTCCCGCCCGAACCTTGTTCGGGGGGGAGTTCTGCGCTCGCGCCGACGCCTTCGAGATGAATCCCTCTGGCGAACGGCCCTCCGACTCCTGCCTCCTGGGCCCGAGGACGATGTCTCCCCCCTGCAAGTCGTCCGTCCGCAGCACTCCGGACCTCTAAAAGAGGCCTCCAGTAGGCTTCGAACTCGCGAGGTGCAGGCCTTTGGGTCGGGGCATCACCCTCGAGTATCTTTTTGAGACAGCCGGCTAAGCTTTTCTTATATAGCGCCTGTATCATCCCAAACTGTCTCTTGCGCTTTTGCTTCCTGGACTCTCTACGTTCGAATTGAGGTCGTGCCATTCTGTGATGTGGTATAGGTTGTCTGGGCGGCGGAAAAATTGCGCCTAGCCATGAACTGACATTATCAGCGACTTCGGTTCCGCTGACCGCTGCGTCGGCAATGCCCCGCAGTCGATCCGCCTGGTACGACCGGATGCGCACCGACGCGCTCGAAAGGCGTCGGATTGCTTCGGTGAGCCTCTCCCGTTCGATTAGAGGCTCGCCCAGGGTGTGCCCAGATAGGGCCGTGTCCCCGACAAGATTCTCACCCATGGGACGGGGCGTCCCCTCGGGCCGCAACGACCCCGTCTGTCCGTCATTGGTATCCCCCCTTTGATAATCGGGGAGACCCTGTTGGATGTACTCTTGGACCATCTCTCGGTATGCCGGCTCGCGCCGCTTACCTTTGATGCCATCCAGTGTACGATTGGGGAAAAGGCCAAGCAGATGTTGATTCATGAACCTTTCACCCCCGGCTAACATGGC
>OX637863.1:18446895-18456895 GCA_951802705.1 Netelia virgata | reverse complement strand
CCGATCGGGGTCGAGAATTGAAGAGCGGACCCGTGTCCCGCGGGGAGTTCGAGAATGAATATCGACAGGATCCGGCTGTTGAACGGGACGGAGAATAAAAAAAAAAAAAAAAAAAAAAAAAAAAAAAAAAAAAAAATTACAAGTCCAACGCCGCTCGCGTCGTCTATAGTATTGCTCGGACGCGTGGACCGATCGGGCGTGGAATTTTGCCCGTGGACCGATCGAGGGCATGAAACGAGGCGTGGACCGATCGGGGTCGAGAATTGAAGAGCGGACCCGTGTCCCGCGGGGAGTTCGAGAATGAATATCGATAGGATCCGGCTGTTGAACGGGACGGAGAATAAAAAAAAAAAAAAAAAAAAAAAAAAAAAAAAAAAAAAAAATTACAAGTCCAACGCCGCTCGCGTCGTCTATAGTATTGCTCGGACGCGTGGACCGATCGGGCGTGGAATTTTGCCCGTGGACCGATCGAGGGCATGAAACGAGGCGTGGACCGATCGGGGTCGAGAATTGAAGAGCGGACCCGTGTCCCGCGGGGAGTTCGAGAATGAATATCGACAGGATCCGGCTGTTGAACGGGACGGAGAATAAAAAAAAAAAAAAAAAAAAAAAAAAAAAAAAAAAAAAAATTACAAGTCCAACGCCGCTCGCGTCGTCTATAGTATTGCTCGGACGCGTGGACCGATCGGGCGTGGAATTTTGCCCGTGGACCGATCGAGGGCATGAAACGAGGCGTGGACCGATCGGGGTCGAGAATTGAAGAGCGGACCCGTGTCCCGCGGGGAGTTCGAGAATGAATATCGATAGGATCCGGCTGTTGAACGGGACGGAGAATAAAAAAAAAAAAAAAAAAAAAAAAAAAAAAAAAAAAAAAAATTACAAGTCCAACGCCGCTCGCGTCGTCTATAGTATTGCTCGGACGCGTGGACCGATCGGGCGTGGAATTTTGCCCGTGGACCGATCGAGGGCATGAAACGAGGCGTGGACCGATCGGGGTCGAGAATTGAAGAGCGGACCCGTGTCCCGCGGGGAGTTCGAGAATGAATATCGACAGGATCCGGCTGTTGAACGGGACGGAGAATAAAAAAAAAAAAAAAAAAAAAAAAAAAAAAAAAAAAAAAAAATTACAAGTCCAACGCCGCTCGCGTCGTCTATAGTATTGCTCGGACGCGTGGACCGATCGGGCGTGGAATTTTGCCCGTGGACCGATCGAGGGCATGAAACGAGGCGTGGACCGATCGGGGTCGAGAATTGAAGAGCGGACCCGTGTCCCGCGGGGAGTTCGAGAATGAATATCGATAGGATCCGGCTGTTGAACGGGACGGAGAATAAAAAAAAAAAAAAAAAAAAAAAAAAAAAAAAAAAAAAAATTACAAGTCCAACGCCGCTCGCGTCGTCTATAGTATTGCTCGGACGCGTGGACCGATCGGGCGTGGAATTTTGCCCGTGGACCGATCGAGGGCATGAAACGAGGCGTGGACCGATCGGGGTCGAGAATTGAAGAGCGGACCCGTGTCCCGCGGGGAGTTCGAGAATGAATATCGACAGGATCCGGCTGTTGAACGGGACGGAGAATAAAAAAAAAAAAAAAAAAAAAAAAAAAAAAAAAAAAAAATTACAAGTCCAACGCCGCTCGCGTCGTCTATAGTATTGCTCGGACGCGTGGACCGATCGGGCGTGGAATTTCGCCCGTGGACCGATCGAGGGCATGAAACGAGGCGTGGACCGATCGGGGTCGAGAATTGAAGAGCGGACCCGTGTCCCGCGGGGAGTTCGAGAATGAATATCGATAGGATCCGGCTGTTGAACGGGACGGAGAATAAAAAAAAAAAAAAAAAAAAAAAAAAAAAAAAAAAAAAAAATTACAAGTCCAACGCCGCTCGCGTCGTCTATAGTATTGCTCGGACGCGTGGACCGATCGGGCGTGGAATTTTGCCCGTGGACCGATCGAGGGCATGAAACGAGGCGTGGACCGATCGGGGTCGAGAATTGAAGAGCGGACCCGTGTCCCGCGGGGAGTTCGAGAATGAATATCGACAGGATCCGGCTGTTGAACGGGACGGAGAATAAAAAAAAAAAAAAAAAAAAAAAAAAAAAAAAAAAAAAAAATTACAAGTCCAACGCCGCTCGCGTCGTCTATAGTATTGCTCGGACGCGTGGACCGATCGGGCGTGGAATTTTGCCCGTGGACCGATCGAGGGCATGAAACGAGGCGTGGACCGATCGGGGTCGAGAATTGAAGAGCGGACCCGTGTCCCGCGGGGAGTTCGAGAATGAATATCGATAGGATCCGGCTGTTGAACGGGACGGAGAATAAAAAAAAAAAAAAAAAAAAAAAAAAAAAAAAAAAAAAAAATTACAAGTCCAACGCCGCTCGCGTCGTCTATAGTATTGCTCGGACGCGTGGACCGATCGGGCGTGGAATTTTGCCCGTGGACCGATCGAGGGCATGAAACGAGGCGTGGACCGATCGGGGTCGAGAATTGAAGAGCGGACCCGTGTCCCGCGGGGAGTTCGAGAATGAATATCGACAGGATCCGGCTGTTGAACGGGACGGAGAATAAAAAAAAAAAAAAAAAAAAAAAAAAAAAAAAAAAAAAAATTACAAGTCCAACGCCGCTCGCGTCGTCTATAGTATTGCTCGGACGCGTGGACCGATCGGGCGTGGAATTTTGCCCGTGGACCGATCGAGGGCATGAAACGAGGCGTGGACCGATCGGGGTCGAGAATTGAAGAGCGGACCCGTGTCCCGCGGGGAGTTCGAGAATGAATATCGATAGGATCCGGCTGTTGAACGGGACGGAGAATAAAAAAAAAAAAAAAAAAAAAAAAAAAAAAAAAAAAAAATTACAAGTCCAACGCCGCTCGCGTCGTCTATAGTATTGCTCGGACGCGTGGACCGATCGGGCGTGGAATTTTGCCCGTGGACCGATCGAGGGCATGAAACGAGGCGTGGACCGATCGGGGTCGAGAATTGAAGAGCGGACCCGTGTCCCGCGGGGAGTTCGAGAATGAATATCGACAGGATCCGGCTGTTGAACGGGACGGAGAATAAAAAAAAAAAAAAAAAAAAAAAAAAAAAAAAAAAAAAAAATTACAAGTCCAACGCCGCTCGCGTCGTCTATAGTATTGCTCGGACGCGTGGACCGATCGGGCGTGGAATTTTGCCCGTGGACCGATCGAGGGCATGAAACGAGGCGTGGACCGATCGGGGTCGAGAATTGAAGAGCGGACCCGTGTCCCGCGGGGAGTTCGAGAATGAATATCGATAGGATCCGGCTGTTGAACGGGACGGAGAATAAAAAAAAAAAAAAAAAAAAAAAAAAAAAAAAAAAAAAAATTACAAGTCCAACGCCGCTCGCGTCGTCTATAGTATTGCTCGGACGCGTGGACCGATCGGGCGTGGAATTTTGCCCGTGGACCGATCGAGGGCATGAAACGAGGCGTGGACCGATCGGGGTCGAGAATTGAAGAGCGGACCCGTGTCCCGCGGGGAGTTCGAGAATGAATATCGATAGGATCCGGCTGTTGAACGGGACGGAGAATAAAAAAAAAAAAAAAAAAAAAAAAAAAAAAAAAAAAAAAATTACAAGTCCAACGCCGCTCGCGTCGTCTATAGTATTGCTCGGACGCGTGGACCGATCGGGCGTGGAATTTTGCCCGTGGACCGATCGAGGGCATGAAACGAGGCGTGGACCGATCGGGGTCGAGAATTGAAGAGCGGACCCGTGTCCCGCGGGGAGTTCGAGAATGAATATCGATAGGATCCGGCTGTTGAACGGGACGGAGAATAAAAAAAAAAAAAAAAAAAAAAAAAAAAAAAAAAAAAAAATTACAAGTCCAACGCCGCTCGCGTCGTCTATAGTATTGCTCGGACGCGTGGACCGATCGGGCGTGGAATTTCGCCCGTGGACCGATCGAGGGCATGAAACGAGGCGTGGACCGATCGGGGTCGAGAATTGAAGAGCGGACCCGTGTCCCGCGGGGAGTTCGAGAATGAATATCGATAGGATCCGGCTGTTGAACGGGACGGAGAATAAAAAAAAAAAAAAAAAAAAAAAAAAAAAAAAAAAAAAAATTACAAGTCCAACGCCGCTCGCGTCGTCTATAGTATTGCTCGGACGCGTGGACCGATCGGGCGTGGAATTTCGCCCGTGGACCGATCGAGGGCATGAAACGAGGCGTGGACCGATCGGGGTCGAGAATTGAAGAGCGGACCCGTGTCCCGCGGGGAGTTCGAGAATGAATATCGATAGGATCCGGCTGTTGAACGGGACGGAGAATAAAAAAAAAAAAAAAAAAAAAAAAAAAAAAAAAAAAAAAATTACAAGTCCAACGCCGCTCGCGTCGTCTATAGTATTGCTCGGACGCGTGGACCGATCGGGCGTGGAATTTTGCCCGTGGACCGATCGAGGGCATGAAACGAGGCGTGGACCGATCGGGGTCGAGAATTGAAGAGCGGACCCGTGTCCCGCGGGGAGTTCGAGAATGAATATCGATAGGATCCGGCTGTTGAACGGGACGGAGAATAAAAAAAAAAAAAAAAAAAAAAAAAAAAAAAAAAAAAAAATTACAAGTCCAACGCCGCTCGCGTCGTCTATAGTATTGCTCGGACGCGTGGACCGATCGGGCGTGGAATTTTGCCCGTGGACCGATCGAGGGCATGAAACGAGGCGTGGACCGATCGGGGTCGAGAATTGAAGAGCGGACCCGTGTCCCGCGGGGAGTTCGAGAATGAATATCGACAGGATCCGGCTGTTGAACGGGACGGAGAATAAAAAAAAAAAAAAAAAAAAAAAAAAAAAAAAAAAAAAAATTACAAGTCCAACGCCGCTCGCGTCGTCTATAGTATTGCTCGGACGCGTGGACCGATCGGGCGTGGAATTTTGCCCGTGGACCGATCGAGGGCATGAAACGAGGCGTGGACCGATCGGGGTCGAGAATTGAAGAGCGGACCCGTGTCCCGCGGGGAGTTCGAGAATGAATATCGATAGGATCCGGCTGTTGAACGGGACGGAGAATAAAAAAAAAAAAAAAAAAAAAAAAAAAAAAAAAAAAAAAATTACAAGTCCAACGCCGCTCGCGTCGTCTATAGTATTGCTCGGACGCGTGGACCGATCGGGCGTGGAATTTTGCCCGTGGACCGATCGAGGGCATGAAACGAGGCGTGGACCGATCGGGGTCGAGAATTGAAGAGCGGACCCGTGTCCCGCGGGGAGTTCGAGAATGAATATCGACAGGATCCGGCTGTTGAACGGGACGGAGAATAAAAAAAAAAAAAAAAAAAAAAAAAAAAAAAAAAAAAAAAATTACAAGTCCAACGCCGCTCGCGTCGTCTATAGTATTGCTCGGACGCGTGGACCGATCGGGCGTGGAATTTTGCCCGTGGACCGATCGAGGGCATGAAACGAGGCGTGGACCGATCGGGGTCGAGAATTGAAGAGCGGACCCGTGTCCCGCGGGGAGTTCGAGAATGAATATCGATAGGATCCGGCTGTTGAACGGGACGGAGAATAAAAAAAAAAAAAAAAAAAAAAAAAAAAAAAAAAAAAAAAATTACAAGTCCAACGCCGCTCGCGTCGTCTATAGTATTGCTCGGACGCGTGGACCGATCGGGCGTGGAATTTTGCCCGTGGACCGATCGAGGGCATGAAACGAGGCGTGGACCGATCGGGGTCGAGAATTGAAGAGCGGACCCGTGTCCCGCGGGGAGTTCGAGAATGAATATCGACAGGATCCGGCTGTTGAACGGGACGGAGAATAAAAAAAAAAAAAAAAAAAAAAAAAAAAAAAAAAAAAAAATTACAAGTCCAACGCCGCTCGCGTCGTCTATAGTATTGCTCGGACGCGTGGACCGATCGGGCGTGGAATTTCGCCCGTGGACCGATCGAGGGCATGAAACGAGGCGTGGACCGATCGGGGTCGAGAATTGAAGAGCGGACCCGTGTCCCGCGGGGAGTTCGAGAATGAATATCGATAGGATCCGGCTGTTGAACGGGACGGAGAATAAAAAAAAAAAAAAAAAAAAAAAAAAAAAAAAAAAAAAAAATTACAAGTCCAACGCCGCTCGCGTCGTCTATAGTATTGCTCGGACGCGTGGACCGATCGGGCGTGGAATTTTGCCCGTGGACCGATCGAGGGCATGAAACGAGGCGTGGACCGATCGGGGTCGAGAATTGAAGAGCGGACCCGTGTCCCGCGGGGAGTTCGAGAATGAATATCGACAGGATCCGGCTGTTGAACGGGACGGAGAATAAAAAAAAAAAAAAAAAAAAAAAAAAAAAAAAAAAAAAAATTACAAGTCCAACGCCGCTCGCGTCGTCTATAGTATTGCTCGGACGCGTGGACCGATCGGGCGTGGAATTTTGCCCGTGGACCGATCGAGGGCATGAAACGAGGCGTGGACCGATCGGGGTCGAGAATTGAAGAGCGGACCCGTGTCCCGCGGGGAGTTCGAGAATGAATATCGATAGGATCCGGCTGTTGAACGGGACGGAGAATAAAAAAAAAAAAAAAAAAAAAAAAAAAAAAAAAAAAAAAATTACAAGTCCAACGCCGCTCGCGTCGTCTATAGTATTGCTCGGACGCGTGGACCGATCGGGCGTGGAATTTTGCCCGTGGACCGATCGAGGGCATGAAACGAGGCGTGGACCGATCGGGGTCGAGAATTGAAGAGCGGACCCGTGTCCCGCGGGGAGTTCGAGAATGAATATCGACAGGATCCGGCTGTTGAACGGGACGGAGAATAAAAAAAAAAAAAAAAAAAAAAAAAAAAAAAAAAAAAAAATTACAAGTCCAACGCCGCTCGCGTCGTCTATAGTATTGCTCGGACGCGTGGACCGATCGGGCGTGGAATTTTGCCCGTGGACCGATCGAGGGCATGAAACGAGGCGTGGACCGATCGGGGTCGAGAATTGAAGAGCGGACCCGTGTCCCGCGGGGAGTTCGAGAATGAATATCGATAGGATCCGGCTGTTGAACGGGACGGAGAATAAAAAAAAAAAAAAAAAAAAAAAAAAAAAAAAAAAAAAATTACAAGTCCAACGCCGCTCGCGTCGTCTATAGTATTGCTCGGACGCGTGGACCGATCGGGCGTGGAATTTTGCCCGTGGACCGATCGAGGGCATGAAACGAGGCGTGGACCGATCGGGGTCGAGAATTGAAGAGCGGACCCGTGTCCCGCGGGGAGTTCGAGAATGAATATCGACAGGATCCGGCTGTTGAACGGGACGGAGAATAAAAAAAAAAAAAAAAAAAAAAAAAAAAAAAAAAAAAAAAATTACAAGTCCAACGCCGCTCGCGTCGTCTATAGTATTGCTCGGACGCGTGGACCGATCGGGCGTGGAATTTTGCCCGTGGACCGATCGAGGGCATGAAACGAGGCGTGGACCGATCGGGGTCGAGAATTGAAGAGCGGACCCGTGTCCCGCGGGGAGTTCGAGAATGAATATCGATAGGATCCGGCTGTTGAACGGGACGGAGAATAAAAAAAAAAAAAAAAAAAAAAAAAAAAAAAAAAAAAAAATTACAAGTCCAACGCCGCTCGCGTCGTCTATAGTATTGCTCGGACGCGTGGACCGATCGGGCGTGGAATTTTGCCCGTGGACCGATCGAGGGCATGAAACGAGGCGTGGACCGATCGGGGTCGAGAATTGAAGAGCGGACCCGTGTCCCGCGGGGAGTTCGAGAATGAATATCGATAGGATCCGGCTGTTGAACGGGACGGAGAATAAAAAAAAAAAAAAAAAAAAAAAAAAAAAAAAAAAAAAATTACAAGTCCAACGCCGCTCGCGTCGTCTATAGTATTGCTCGGACGCGTGGACCGATCGGGCGTGGAATTTTGCCCGTGGACCGATCGAGGGCATGAAACGAGGCGTGGACCGATCGGGGTCGAGAATTGAAGAGCGGACCCGTGTCCCGCGGGGAGTTCGAGAATGAATATCGATAGGATCCGGCTGTTGAACGGGACGGAGAATAAAAAAAAAAAAAAAAAAAAAAAAAAAAAAAAAAAAAAAATTACAAGTCCAACGCCGCTCGCGTCGTCTATAGTATTGCTCGGACGCGTGGACCGATCGGGCGTGGAATTTCGCCCGTGGACCGATCGAGGGCATGAAACGAGGCGTGGACCGATCGGGGTCGAGAATTGAAGAGCGGACCCGTGTCCCGCGGGGAGTTCGAGAATGAATATCGATAGGATCCGGCTGTTGAACGGGACGGAGAATAAAAAAAAAAAAAAAAAAAAAAAAAAAAAAAAAAATTACAAGTCCAACGCCGCTCGCGTCGTCTATAGTATTGCTCGGACGCGTGGACCGATCGGGCGTGGAATTTCGCCCGTGGACCGATCGAGGGCATGAAACGAGGCGTGGACCGATCGGGGTCGAGAATTGAAGAGCGGACCCGTGTCCCGCGGGGAGTTCGAGAATGAATATCGATAGGATCCGGCTGTTGAACGGGACGGAGAATAAAAAAAAAAAAAAAAAAAAAAAAAAAAAAAAAAAAAAATTACAAGTCCAACGCCGCTCGCGTCGTCTATAGTATTGCTCGGACGCGTGGACCGATCGGGCGTGGAATTTTGCCCGTGGACCGATCGAGGGCATGAAACGAGGCGTGGACCGATCGGGGTCGAGAATTGAAGAGCGGACCCGTGTCCCGCGGGGAGTTCGAGAATGAATATCGACAGGATCCGGCTGTTGAACGGGACGGAGAATAAAAAAAAAAAAAAAAAAAAAAAAAAAAAAAAAAAAAAAATTACAAGTCCAACGCCGCTCGCGTCGTCTATAGTATTGCTCGGACGCGTGGACCGATCGGGCGTGGAATTTCGCCCGTGGACCGATCGAGGGCATGAAACGAGGCGTGGACCGATCGGGGTCGAGAATTGAAGAGCGGACCCGTGTCCCGCGGGGAGTTCGAGAATGAATATCGATAGGATCCGGCTGTTGAACGGGACGGAGAATAAAAAAAAAAAAAAAAAAAAAAAAAAAAAAAAAAAAAAAATTACAAGTCCAACGCCGCTCGCGTCGTCTATAGTATTGCTCGGACGCGTGGACCGATCGGGCGTGGAATTTTGCCCGTGGACCGATCGAGGGCATGAAACGAGGCGTGGACCGATCGGGGTCGAGAATTGAAGAGCGGACCCGTGTCCCGCGGGGAGTTCGAGAATGAATATCGATAGGATCCGGCTGTTGAACGGGACGGAGAATAAAAAAAAAAAAAAAAAAAAAAAAAAAAAAAAAAAAAATTACAAGTCCAACGCCGCTCGCGTCGTCTATAGTATTGCTCGGACGCGTGGACCGATCGGGCGTGGAATTTTGCCCGTGGACCGATCGAGGGCATGAAACGAGGCGTGGACCGATCGGGGTCGAGAATTGAAGAGCGGACCCGTGTCCCGCGGGGAGTTCGAGAATGAATATCGACAGGATCCGGCTGTTGAACGGGACGGAGAATAAAAAAAAAAAAAAAAAAAAAAAAAAAAAAAAAAAAAAAAAAAAAAATTACAAGTCCAACGCCGCTCGCGTCGTCTATAGTATTGCTCGGACGCGTGGACCGATCGGGCGTGGAATTTTGCCCGTGGACCGATCGAGGGCATGAAACGAGGCGTGGACCGATCGGGGTCGAGAATTGAAGAGCGGACCCGTGTCCCGCGGGGAGTTCGAGAATGAATATCGACAGGATCCGGCTGTTGAACGGGACGGAGAATAAAAAAAAAAAAAAAAAAAAAAAAAAAAAAAAAAAAAAAATTACAAGTCCAACGCCGCTCGCGTCGTCTATAGTATTGCTCGGACGCGTGGACCGATCGGGCGTGGAATTTTGCCCGTGGACCGATCGAGGGCATGAAACGAGGCGTGGACCGATCGGGGTCGAGAATTGAAGAGCGGACCCGTGTCCCGCGGGGAGTTCGAGAATGAATATCGATAGGATCCGGCTGTTGAACGGGACGGAGAATAAAAAAAAAAAAAAAAAAAAAAAAAAAAAAAAAAAAAAAAATTACAAGTCCAACGCC
>OX637863.1:18398452-18446695 GCA_951802705.1 Netelia virgata | reverse complement strand
CCACGCCCGATCGGTCCACGCGTCCGAGCAATACTATAGACGACGCGAGCGGCGTTGGACTTGTAATTTTTTTTTTTTTTATTCTCCGTCCCGTTCAACAGCCGGATCCTGTCGATATTCATTCTCGAACTCCCCGCGGGACACGGGTCCGCTCTTCAATTCTCGACCCCGATCGGTCCACGCCTCGTTTCATGCCCTCGATCGGTCCACGGGCAAAATTCCACGCCCGATCGGTCCACGCGTCCGAGCAATACTATAGACGACGCGAGCGGCGTTGGACTTGTAATTTTTTTTTTTTTTTTTTTTTTTTTTTTTTTTTATTCTCCGTCCCGTTCAACAGCCGGATCCTGTCGATATTCATTCTCGAACTCCCCGCGGGACACGGGTCCGCTCTTCAATTCTCGACCCCGATCGGTCCACGCCTCGTTTCATGCCCTCGATCGGTCCACGGGCAAAATTCCACGCCCGATCGGTCCACGCGTCCGAGCAATACTATAGACGACGCGAGCGGCGTTGGACTTGTAATTTTTTTTTTTTTTTTTTTTTTTTTTTTTTTTTATTCTCCGTCCCGTTCAACAGCCGGATCCTATCGATATTCATTCTCGAACTCCCCGCGGGACACGGGTCCGCTCTTCAATTCTCGACCCCGATCGGTCCACGCCTCGTTTCATGCCCTCGATCGGTCCACGGGCAAAATTCCACGCCCGATCGGTCCACGCGTCCGAGCAATACTATAGACGACGCGAGCGGCGTTGGACTTGTAATTTTTTTTTTTTTTGTTTTTTTTTTTTTTTTTTTTTTTTTATTCTCCGTCCCGTTCAACAGCCGGATCCTGTCGATATTCATTCTCGAACTCCCCGCGGGACACGGGTCCGCTCTTCAATTCTCGACCCCGATCGGTCCACGCCTCGTTTCATGCCCTCGATCGGTCCACGGGCAAAATTCCACGCCCGATCGGTCCACGCGTCCGAGCAATACTATAGACGACGCGAGCGGCGTTGGACTTGTAATTTTTTTTTTTTTTTTTTTTTTTTTTTTTTTTTATTCTCCGTCCCGTTCAACAGCCGGATCCTGTCGATATTCATTCTCGAACTCCCCGCGGGACACGGGTCCGCTCTTCAATTCTCGACCCCGATCGGTCCACGCCTCGTTTCATGCCCTCGATCGGTCCACGGGCAAAATTCCACGCCCGATCGGTCCACGCGTCCGAGCAATACTATAGACGACGCGAGCGGCGTTGGACTTGTAATTTTTTTTTTTTTTTTTTTTTTTTTTTTTTTTTTTTTTTTATTCTCCGTCCCGTTCAACAGCCGGATCCTGTCGATATTCATTCTCGAACTCCCCGCGGGACACGGGTCCGCTCTTCAATTCTCGACCCCGATCGGTCCACGCCTCGTTTCATGCCCTCGATCGGTCCACGGGCAAAATTCCACGCCCGATCGGTCCACGCGTCCGAGCAATACTATAGACGACGCGAGCGGCGTTGGACTTGTAATTTTTTTTTTTTTTTTTTTTTTTTTTTTTTTTTATTCTCCGTCCCGTTCAACAGCCGGATCCTGTCGATATTCATTCTCGAACTCCCCGCGGGACACGGGTCCGCTCTTCAATTCTCGACCCCGATCGGTCCACGCCTCGTTTCATGCCCTCGATCGGTCCACGGGCAAAATTCCACGCCCGATCGGTCCACGCGTCCGAGCAATACTATAGACGACGCGAGCGGCGTTGGACTTGTAATTTTTTTTTTTTTTTTTTTTTTTTTTTTTTTTTTTTTTTATTCTCCGTCCCGTTCAACAGCCGGATCCTGTCGATATTCATTCTCGAACTCCCCGCGGTACACGGGTCCGCTCTTCAATTCTCGACCCCGATCGGTCCACGCCTCGTTTCATGCCCTCGATCGGTCCACGGGCAAAATTCCACGCCCGATCGGTCCACGCGTCCGAGCAATACTATAGACGACGCGAGCGGCGTTGGACTTGTAATTTTTTTTTTTTTTTTTTTTTTTTTTTTATTCTCCGTCCCGTTCAACAGCCGGATCCTGTCGATATTCATTCTCGAACTCCCCGCGGGACACGGGTCCGCTCTTCAATTCTCGACCCCGATCGGTCCACGCCTCGTTTCATGCCCTCGATCGGTCCACGGGCAAAATTCCACGCCCGATCGGTCCACGCGTCCGAGCAATACTATAGACGACGCGAGCGGCGTTGGACTTGTAATTTTTTTTTTTTTTTTTTTTTTTTTTTTTTTTTATTCTCCGTCCCGTTCAACAGCCGGATCCTGTCGATATTCATTCTCGAACTCCCCGCGGGACACGGGTCCGCTCTTCAATTCTCGACCCCGATCGGTCCACGCCTCGTTTCATGCCCTCGATCGGTCCACGGGCAAAATTCCACGCCCGATCGGTCCACGCGTCCGAGCAATACTATAGACGACGCGAGCGGCGTTGGACTTGTAATTTTTTTTTTTTTTTTTTTTTTTTTTTTTTTTTATTCTCCGTCCCGTTCAACAGCCGGATCCTAGCGATATTCATTCTCGAACTCCCCGCGGGACACGGGTCCGCTCTTCAATTCTCGACCCCGATCGGTCCACGCCTCGTTTCATGCCCTCGATCGGTCCACGGGCAAAATTCCACGCCCGATCGGTCCACGCGTCCGAGCAATACTATAGACGACGCGAGCGGCGTTGGACTTGTAATTTTTTTTTTTTTTTATTCTCCGTCCCGTTCAACAGCCGGATCCTGTCGATATTCATTCTCGAACTCCCCGCGGGACACGGGTCCGCTCTTCAATTCTCGACCCCGATCGGTCCACGCCTCGTTTCATGCCCTCGATCGGTCCACGGGCAAAATTCCACGCCCGATCGGTCCACGCGTCCGAGCAATACTATAGACGACGCGAGCGGCGTTGGACTTGTAATTTTTTTTTTTTTTTTTTTTTTTTTTTTTTTTTATTCTCCGTCCCGTTCAACAGCCGGATCCTGTCGATATTCATTCTCGAACTCCCCGCGGGACACGGGTCCGCTCTTCAATTCTCGACCCCGATCGGTCCACGCCTCGTTTCATGCCCTCGATCGGTCCACGGGCAAAATTCCACGCCCGATCGGTCCACGCGTCCGAGCAATACTATAGACGACGCGAGCGGCGTTGGACTTGTAATTTTTTTTTTTTTTTTTTTTTTTTTTTTATTCTCCGTCCCGTTCAACAGCCGGATCCTGTCGATATTCATTCTCGAACTCCCCGCGGGACACGGGTCCGCTCTTCAATTCTCGACCCCGATCGGTCCACGCCTCGTTTCATGCCCTCGATCGGTCCACGGGCAAAATTCCACGCCCGATCGGTCCACGCGTCCGAGCAATACTATAGACGACGCGAGCGGCGTTGGACTTGTAATTTTTTTTTTTTTTTTTTTTTTTTTTTTTTTTTATTCTCCGTCCCGTTCAACAGCCGGATCCTGTCGATATTCATTCTCGAACTCCCCGCGGGACACGGGTCCGCTCTTCAATTCTCGACCCCGATCGGTCCACGCCTCGTTTCATGCCCTCGATCGGTCCACGGGCAAAATTCCACGCCCGATCGGTCCACGCGTCCGAGCAATACTATAGACGACGCGAGCGGCGTTGGACTTGTAATTTTTTTTTTTTTTTTTTTTTTTTTTTTTTTTTTTTTTTATTCTCCGTCCCGTTCAACAGCCGGATCCTGTCGATATTCATTCTCGAACTCCCCGCGGTACACGGGTCCGCTCTTCAATTCTCGACCCCGATCGGTCCACGCCTCGTTTCATGCCCTCGATCGGTCCACGGGCAAAATTCCACGCCCGATCGGTCCACGCGTCCGAGCAATACTATAGACGACGCGAGCGGCGTTGGACTTGTAATTTTTTTTTTTTTTTTTTTTTTTTTTTTATTCTCCGTCCCGTTCAACAGCCGGATCCTGTCGATATTCATTCTCGAACTCCCCGCGGGACACGGGTCCGCTCTTCAATTCTCGACCCCGATCGGTCCACGCCTCGTTTCATGCCCTCGATCGGTCCACGGGCAAAATTCCACGCCCGATCGGTCCACGCGTCCGAGCAATACTATAGACGACGCGAGCGGCGTTGGACTTGTAATTTTTTTTTTTTTTTTTTTTTTTTTTTTTTTTTATTCTCCGTCCCGTTCAACAGCCGGATCCTGTCGATATTCATTCTCGAACTCCCCGCGGGACACGGGTCCGCTCTTCAATTCTCGACCCCGATCGGTCCACGCCTCGTTTCATGCCCTCGATCGGTCCACGGGCAAAATTCCACGCCCGATCGGTCCACGCGTCCGAGCAATACTATAGACGACGCGAGCGGCGTTGGACTTGTAATTTTTTTTTTTTTTTTTTTTTTTTTTTTTTTTTATTCTCCGTCCCGTTCAACAGCCGGATCCTATCGATATTCATTCTCGAACTCCCCGCGGGACACGGGTCCGCTCTTCAATTCTCGACCCCGATCGGTCCACGCCTCGTTTCATGCCCTCGATCGGTCCACGGGCAAAATTCCACGCCCGATCGGTCCACGCGTCCGAGCAATACTATAGACGACGCGAGCGGCGTTGGACTTGTAATTTTTTTTTTTTTTTTTTTTTTTTTTTTTTTTTATTCTCCGTCCCGTTCAACAGCCGGATCCTATCGATATTCATTCTCGAACTCCCCGCGGGACACGGGTCCGCTCTTCAATTCTCGACCCCGATCGGTCCACGCCTCGTTTCATGCCCTCGATCGGTCCACGGGCAAAATTCCACGCCCGATCGGTCCACGCGTCCGAGCAATACTATAGACGACGCGAGCGGCGTTGGACTTGTAATTTTTTTTTTTTTTTTATTCTCCGTCCCGTTCAACAGCCGGATCCTGTCGATATTCATTCTCGAACTCCCCGCGGGACACGGGTCCGCTCTTCAATTCTCGACCCCGATCGGTCCACGCCTCGTTTCATGCCCTCGATCGGTCCACGGGCAAAATTCCACGCCCGATCGGTCCACGCGTCCGAGCAATACTATAGACGACGCGAGCGGCGTTGGACTTGTAATTTTTTTTTTTTTTTTTTTTTTTTTTTTTTTTTTATTCTCCGTCCCGTTCAACAGCCGGATCCTGTCGATATTCATTCTCGAACTCCCCGCGGGACACGGGTCCGCTCTTCAATTCTCGACCCCGATCGGTCCACGCCTCGTTTCATGCCCTCGATCGGTCCACGGGCAAAATTCCACGCCCGATCGGTCCACGCGTCCGAGCAATACTATAGACGACGCGAGCGGCGTTGGACTTGTAATTTTTTTTTTTTTTTTTTTTTTTTTTTTTTTTTTTTTTTTATTCTCCGTCCCGTTCAACAGCCGGATCCTGTCGATATTCATTCTCGAACTCCCCGCGGGACACGGGTCCGCTCTTCAATTCTCGACCCCGATCGGTCCACGCCTCGTTTCATGCCCTCGATCGGTCCACGGGCAAAATTCCACGCCCGATCGGTCCACGCGTCCGAGCAATACTATAGACGACGCGAGCGGCGTTGGACTTGTAATTTTTTTTTTTTTTTTTTTTTTTTTTTTTTTTTATTCTCCGTCCCGTTCAACAGCCGGATCCTGTCGATATTCATTCTCGAACTCCCCGCGGGACACGGGTCCGCTCTTCAATTCTCGACCCCGATCGGTCCACGCCTCGTTTCATGCCCTCGATCGGTCCACGGGCAAAATTCCACGCCCGATCGGTCCACGCGTCCGAGCAATACTATAGACGACGCGAGCGGCGTTGGACTTGTAATTTTTTTTTTTTTTTTTTTTTTTTTTTTTTTTTTTTTTTATTCTCCGTCCCGTTCAACAGCCGGATCCTGTCGATATTCATTCTCGAACTCCCCGCGGGACACGGGTCCGCTCTTCAATTCTCGACCCCGATCGGTCCACGCCTCGTTTCATGCCCTCGATCGGTCCACGGGCAAAATTCCACGCCCGATCGGTCCACGCGTCCGAGCAATACTATAGACGACGCGAGCGGCGTTGGACTTGTAATTTTTTTTTTTTTTTTTTTTTTTTTTTTTATTCTCCGTCCCGTTCAACAGCCGGATCCTGTCGATATTCATTCTCGAACTCCCCGCGGGACACGGGTCCGCTCTTCAATTCTCGACCCCGATCGGTCCACGCCTCGTTTCATGCCCTCGATCGGTCCACGGGCAAAATTCCACGCCCGATCGGTCCACGCGTCCGAGCAATACTATAGACGACGCGAGCGGCGTTGGACTTGTAATTTTTTTTTTTTTTTTTTTTTTTTTTTTTTTTTATTCTCCGTCCCGTTCAACAGCCGGATCCTGTCGATATTCATTCTCGAACTCCCCGCGGGACACGGGTCCGCTCTTCAATTCTCGACCCCGATCGGTCCACGCCTCGTTTCATGCCCTCGATCGGTCCACGGGCCAAAATTCCACGCCCGATCGGTCCACGCGTCCGAGCAATACTATAGACGACGCGAGCGGCGTTGGACTTGTAATTTTTTTTTTTTTTTTTTTTTTTTTTTTTTTTATTCTCCGTCCCGTTCAACAGCCGGATCCTATCGATATTCATTCTCGAACTCCCCGCGGGACACGGGTCCGCTCTTCAATTCTCGACCCCGATCGGTCCACGCCTCGTTTCATGCCCTCGATCGGTCCACGGGCAAAATTCCACGCCCGATCGGTCCACGCGTCCGAGCAATACTATAGACGACGCGAGCGGCGTTGGACTTGTAATTTTTTTTTTTTTTATTCTCCGTCCCGTTCAACAGCCGGATCCTGTCGATATTCATTCTCGAACTCCCCGCGGGACACGGGTCCGCTCTTCAATTCTCGACCCCGATCGGTCCACGCCTCGTTTCATGCCCTCGATCGGTCCACGGGCAAAATTCCACGCCCGATCGGTCCACGCGTCCGAGCAATACTATAGACGACGCGAGCGGCGTTGGACTTGTAATTTTTTTTTTTTTTTTTTTTTTTTTTTTTTTTATTCTCCGTCCCGTTCAACAGCCGGATCCTGTCGATATTCATTCTCTAACTCCCCGCGGGACACGGGTCCGCTCTTCAATTCTCGACCCCGATCGGTCCACGCCTCGTTTCATGCCCTCGATCGGTCCACGGGCAAAATTCCACGCCCGATCGGTCCACGCGTCCGAGCAATACTATAGACGACGCGAGCGGCGTTGGACTTGTAATTTTTTTTTTTTTTTTTTTTTTTTTTTTATTCTCCGTCCCGTTCAACAGCCGGATCCTGTCGATATTCATTCTCGAACTCCCCGCGGGACACGGGTCCGCTCTTCAATTCTCGACCCCGATCGGTCCACGCCTCGTTTCATGCCCTCGATCGGTCCACGGGCAAAATTCCACGCCCGATCGGTCCACGCGTCCGAGCAATACTATAGACGACGCGAGCGGCGTTGGACTTGTAATTTTTTTTTTTTTTTTTTTTTTTTTTTTTTTTTTTTTTTATTCTCCGTCCCGTTCAACAGCCGGATCCTGTCGATATTCATTCTCGAACTCCCCGCGGGACACGGGTCCGCTCTTCAATTCTCGACCCCGATCGGTCCACGCCTCGTTTCATGCCCTCGATCGGTCCACGGGCAAAATTCCACGCCCGATCGGTCCACGCGTCCGAGCAATACTATAGACGACGCGAGCGGCGTTGGACTTGTAATTTTTTTTTTTTTTTTTTTTTTTTTTTTTTTTATTCTCCGTCCCGTTCAACAGCCGGATCCTGTCGATATTCATTCTCGAACTCCCCGCGGGACACGGGTCCGCTCTTCAATTCTCGACCCCGATCGGTCCACGCCTCGTTTCATGCCCTCGATCGGTCCACGGGCAAAATTCCACGCCCGATCGGTCCACGCGTCCGAGCAATACTATAGACGACGCGAGCGGCGTTGGACTTGTAATTTTTTTTTTTTTTTTTTTTTTTTTTTTTTATTCTCCGTCCCGTTCAACAGCCGGATCCTGTCGATATTCATTCTCGAACTCCCCGCGGGACACGGGTCCGCTCTTCAATTCTCGACCCCGATCGGTCCACGCCTCGTTTCATGCCCTCGATCGGTCCACGGGCAAAATTCCACGCCCGATCGGTCCACGCGTCCGAGCAATACTATAGACGACGCGAGCGGCGTTGGACTTGTAATTTTTTTTTTTTTTTTTTTTTTTTTTTTTTTTTATTCTCCGTCCCGTTCAACAGCCGGATCCTGTCGATATTCATTCTCGAACTCCCCGCGGGACACGGGTCCGCTCTTCAATTCTCGACCCCGATCGGTCCACGCCTCGTTTCATGCCCTCGATCGGTCCACGGGCAAAATTCCACGCCCGATCGGTCCACGCGTCCGAGCAATACTATAGACGACGCGAGCGGCGTTGGACTTGTAATTTTTTTTTTTTTTTTTTTTTTTTTTTTTTTTATTCTCCGTCCCGTTCAACAGCCGGATCCTGTCGATATTCATTCTCGAACTCCCCGCGGGACACGGGTCCGCTCTTCAATTCTCGACCCCGATCGGTCCACGCCTCGTTTCATGCCCTCGATCGGTCCACGGGCAAAATTCCACGCCCGATCGGTCCACGCGTCCGAGCAATACTATAGACGACGCGAGCGGCGTTGGACTTGTAATTTTTTTTTTTTTTTTTTATTCTCCGTCCCGTTCAACAGCCGGATCCTGTCGATATTCATTCTCGAACTCCCCGCGGGACACGGGTCCGCTCTTCAATTCTCGACCCCGATCGGTCCACGCCTCGTTTCATGCCCTCGATCGGTCCACGGGCAAAATTCCACGCCCGATCGGTCCACGCGTCCGAGCAATACTATAGACGACGCGAGCGGCGTTGGACTTGTAATTTTTTTTTTTTTTTTTTTTTTTTTTTTTTTTTATTCTCCGTCCCGTTCAACAGCCGGATCCTGTCGATATTCATTCTCGAACTCCCCGCGGGACACGGGTCCGCTCTTCAATTCTCGACCCCGATCGGTCCACGCCTCGTTTCATGCCCTCGATCGGTCCACGGGCAAAATTCCACGCCCGATCGGTCCACGCGTCCGAGCAATACTATAGACGACGCGAGCGGCGTTGGACTTGTAATTTTTTTTTTTTTTTTTTTTTTTTTTTTTTTTTTATTCTCCGTCCCGTTCAACAGCCGGATCCTGTCGATATTCATTCTCGAACTCCCCGCGGGACACGGGTCCGCTCTTCAATTCTCGACCCCGATCGGTCCACGCCTCGTTTCATGCCCTCGATCGGTCCACGGGCAAAATTCCACGCCCGATCGGTCCACGCGTCCGAGCAATACTATAGACGACGCGAGCGGCGTTGGACTTGTAATTTTTTTTTTTTTTTTTTTTTTTTTTTTTTTTTTTTTTTATTCTCCGTCCCGTTCAACAGCCGGATCCTGTCGATATTCATTCTCGAACTCCCCGCGGGACACGGGTCCGCTCTTCAATTCTCGACCCCGATCGGTCCACGCCTCGTTTCATGCCCTCGATCGGTCCACGGGCAAAATTCCACGCCCGATCGGTCCACGCGTCCGAGCAATACTATAGACGACGCGAGCGGCGTTGGACTTGTAATTTTTTTTTTTTTTTTTTTTTTTTTTTTTTTTTATTCTCCGTCCCGTTCAACAGCCGGATCCTGTCGATATTCATTCTCGAACTCCCCGCGGGACACGGGTCCGCTCTTCAATTCTCGACCCCGATCGGTCCACGCCTCGTTTCATGCCCTCGATCGGTCCACGGGCAAAATTCCACGCCCGATCGGTCCACGCGTCCGAGCAATACTATAGACGACGCGAGCGGCGTTGGACTTGTAATTTTTTTTTTTTTTTTTTTTTTTTTTTTTTTTTATTCTCCGTCCCGTTCAACAGCCGGATCCTGTCGATATTCATTCTCGAACTCCCCGCGGGACACGGGTCCGCTCTTCAATTCTCGACCCCGATCGGTCCACGCCTCGTTTCATGCCCTCGATCGGTCCACGGGCAAAATTCCACGCCCGATCGGTCCACGCGTCCGAGCAATACTATAGACGACGCGAGCGGCGTTGGACTTGTAATTTTTTTTTTTTTTTTTTTTTTTTTTTTTTTTTTATTCTCCGTCCCGTTCAACAGCCGGATCCTATCGATATTCATTCTCGAACTCCCCGCGGGACACGGGTCCGCTCTTCAATTCTCGACCCCGATCGGTCCACGCCTCGTTTCATGCCCTCGATCGGTCCACGGGCAAAATTCCACGCCCGATCGGTCCACGCGTCCGAGCAATACTATAGACGACGCGAGCGGCGTTGGACTTGTAATTTTTTTTTTTTTTTTTTTTTTTTTTTTTTTTTTTTATTCTCCGTCCCGTTCAACAGCCGGATCCTGTCGATATTCATTCTCGAACTCCCCGCGGGACACGGGTCCGCTCTTCAATTCTCGACCCCGATCGGTCCACGCCTCGTTTCATGCCCTCGATCGGTCCACGGGCAAAATTCCACGCCCGATCGGTCCACGCGTCCGAGCAATACTATAGACGACGCGAGCGGCGTTGGACTTGTAATTTTTTTTTTTTTTTTTTTTTTTTTTTTTTTTTATTCTCCGTCCCGTTCAACAGCCGGATCCTGTCGATATTCATTCTCGAACTCCCCGCGGGACACGGGTCCGCTCTTCAATTCTCGACCCCGATCGGTCCACGCCTCGTTTCATGCCCTCGATCGGTCCACGGGCAAAATTCCACGCCCGATCGGTCCACGCGTCCGAGCAATACTATAGACGACGCGAGCGGCGTTGGACTTGTAATTTTTTTTTTTTTTTTTTTTTTTTTTTTTTTTTTTTTTATTCTCCGTCCCGTTCAACAGCCGGATCCTGTCGATATTCATTCTCGAACTCCCCGCGGGACACGGGTCCGCTCTTCAATTCTCGACCCCGATCGGTCCACGCCTCGTTTCATGCCCTCGATCGGTCCACGGGCAAAATTCCACGCCCGATCGGTCCACGCGTCCGAGCAATACTATAGACGACGCGAGCGGCGTTGGACTTGTAATTTTTTTTTTTTTTTTTTTTTTTTTTTTTTTTTTATTCTCCGTCCCGTTCAACAGCCGGATCCTGTCGATATTCATTCTCGAACTCCCCGCGGGACACGGGTCCGCTCTTCAATTCTCGACCCCGATCGGTCCACGCCTCGTTTCATGCCCTCGATCGGTCCACGGGCAAAATTCCACGCCCGATCGGTCCACGCGTCCGAGCAATACTATAGACGACGCGAGCGGCGTTGGACTTGTAATTTTTTTTTTTTTTTTTTTTTTTTTTTTTTTTTTTTTTTATTCTCCGTCCCGTTCAACAGCCGGATCCTGTCGATATTCATTCTCGAACTCCCCGCGGGACACGGGTCCGCTCTTCAATTCTCGACCCCGATCGGTCCACGCCTCGTTTCATGCCCTCGATCGGTCCACGGGCAAAATTCCACGCCCGATCGGTCCACGCGTCCGAGCAATACTATAGACGACGCGAGCGGCGTTGGACTTGTAATTTTTTTTTTTTTTTTTTTTTTTTTTTTTTTTTTTTTATTCTCCGTCCCGTTCAACAGCCGGATCCTATCGATATTCATTCTCGAACTCCCCGCGGGACACGGGTCCGCTCTTCAATTCTCGACCCCGATCGGTCCACGCCTCGTTTCATGCCCTCGATCGGTCCACGGGCAAAATTCCACGCCCGATCGGTCCACGCGTCCGAGCAATACTATAGACGACGCGAGCGGCGTTGGACTTGTAATTTTTTTTTTTTTTTTTTTTTTTTTTTTTTATTCTCCGTCCCGTTCAACAGCCGGATCCTGTCGATATTCATTCTCGAACTCCCCGCGGGACACGGGTCCGCTCTTCAATTCTCGACCCCGATCGGTCCACGCCTCGTTTCATGCCCTCGATCGGTCCACGGGCAAAATTCCACGCCCGATCGGTCCACGCGTCCGAGCAATACTATAGACGACGCGAGCGGCGTTGGACTTGTAATTTTTTTTTTTTTTTTTTTTTTTTTTTTTTTTATTCTCCGTCCCGTTCAACAGCCGGATCCTGTCGATATTCATTCTCGAACTCCCCGCGGGACACGGGTCCGCTCTTCAATTCTCGACCCCGATCGGTCCACGCCTCGTTTCATGCCCTCGATCGGTCCACGGGCAAAATTCCACGCCCGATCGGTCCACGCGTCCGAGCAATACTATAGACGACGCGAGCGGCGTTGGACTTGTAATTTTTTTATTTTTTTTTTTTTTTTTTTTTTTTTTATTCTCCGTCCCGTTCAACAGCCGGATCCTATCGATATTCATTCTCGAACTCCCCGCGGGACACGGGTCCGCTCTTCAATTCTCGACCCCGATCGGTCCACGCCTCGTTTCATGCCCTCGATCGGTCCACGGGCAAAATTCCACGCCCGATCGGTCCACGCGTCCGAGCAATACTATAGACGACGCGAGCGGCGTTGGACTTGTAATTTTTTTTTTTTTTTTTTTTTTTTTTTTTTTTTATTCTCCGTCCCGTTCAACAGCCGGATCCTGTCGATATTCATTCTCGAACTCCCCGCGGGACACGGGTCCGCTCTTCAATTCTCGACCCCGATCGGTCCACGCCTCGTTTCATGCCCTCGATCGGTCCACGGGCAAAATTCCACGCCCGATCGGTCCACGCGTCCGAGCAATACTATAGACGACGCGAGCGGCGTTGGACTTGTAATTTTTTTTTTTTTTTTTTTTTTTTTTTTTTTTTTTTTATTCTCCGTCCCGTTCAACAGCCGAATCCTGTCGATATTCATTCTCGAACTCCCCGCGGGACACGGGTCCGCTCTTCAATTCTCGACCCCGATCGGTCCACGCCTCGTTTCATGCCCTCGATCGGTCCACGGGCAAAATTCCACGCCCGATCGGTCCACGCGTCCGAGCAATACTATAGACGACGCGAGCGGCGTTGGACTTGTAATTTTTTTTTTTTTTTTTTTTTTTTTTTTTTTTTTTTTTTTTATTCTCCGTCCCGTTCAACAGCCGGATCCTGTCGATATTCATTCTCGAACTCCCCGCGAGACACGGGTCCGCTCTTCAATTCTCGACGCCGATCGGTCCACGCCTCGTTTCATGCCCTCGATCGGTCCACGGGCAAAATTCCACGCCCGATCGGTCCACGCGTCCGAGCAATACTATAGACGACGCGAGCGGCGTTGGACTTGTAATTTTTTTTTTTTTTTTTTTTTTTTTTTTTTTTTTTTTTTTATTCTCCGTCCCGTTCAACAGCCGGATCCTGTCGATATTCATTCTCGAACTCCCCGCGGGACACGGGTCCGCTCTTCAATTCTCGACCCCGATCGGTCCACGCCTCGTTTCATGCCCTCGATCGGTCCACGGGCAAAATTCCACGCCCGATCGGTCCACGCGTCCGAGCAATACTATAGACGACGCGAGCGGCGTTGGACTTGTAATTTTTTTTTTTTTTTTTTTTTTTTTTTTTTTTTTTTTTTTATTCTCCGTCCCGTTCAACAGCCGGATCCTGTCGATATTCATTCTCGAACTCCCCGCGGGACACGGGTCCGCTCTTCAATTCTCGACCCCGATCGGTCCACGCCTCGTTTCATGCCCTCGATCGGTCCACGGGCAAAATTCCACGCCCGATCGGTCCACGCGTCCGAGCAATACTATAGACGACGCGAGCGGCGTTGGACTTGTAATTTTTTTTTTTTTTTTTTTTTTTTTTTTTTTTTTTTTTTATTCTCCGTCCCGTTCAACAGCCGGATCCTGTCGATATTCATTCTCGAACTCCCCGCGGGACACGGGTCCGCTCTTCAATTCTCGACCCCGATCGGTCCACGCCTCGTTTCATGCCCTCGATCGGTCCACGGGCAAAATTCCACGCCCGATCGGTCCACGCGTCCGAGCAATACTATAGACGACGCGAGCGGCGTTGGACTTGTAATTTTTTTTTTTTTTTTTTTTTTTTTTTTTATTCTCCGTCCCGTTCAACAGCCGGATCCTGTCGATATTCATTCTCGAACTCCCCGCGGGACACGGGTCCGCTCTTCAATTCTCGACCCCGATCGGTCCACGCCTCGTTTCATGCCCTCGATCGGTCCACGGGCAAAATTCCACGCCCGATCGGTCCACGCGTCCGAGCAATACTATAGACGACGCGAGCGGCGTTGGACTTGTAATTTTTTTTTTTTTTTTTTTTTTTTTTTTTTTTTATTCTCCGTCCCGTTCAACAGCCGGATCCTATCGATATTCATTCTCGAACTCCCCGCGGGACACGGGTCCGCTCTTCAATTCTCGACCCCGATCGGTCCACGCCTCGTTTCATGCCCTCGATCGGTCCACGGGCAAAATTCCACGCCCGATCGGTCCACGCGTCCGAGCAATACTATAGACGACGCGAGCGGCGTTGGACTTGTAATTTTTTTTTTTTTTTTTTTTTTTTTTTATTCTCCGTCCCGTTCAACAGCCGGATCCTGTCGATATTCATTCTCGAACTCCCCGCGGGACACGGGTCCGCTCTTCAATTCTCGACCCCGATCGGTCCACGCCTCGTTTCATGCCCTCGATCGGTCCACGGGCGAAATTCCACGCCCGATCGGTCCACGCGTCCGAGCAATACTATAGACGACGCGAGCGGCGTTGGACGTGTAATTTTTTTTTTTTTTTTTTTTTTTTTTTTTTTTTATTCTCCGTCCCGTTCAACAGCCGGATCCTATCGATATTCATTCTCGAACTCCCCGCGGGACACGGGTCCGCTCTTCAATTCTCGACCCCGATCGGTCCACGCCTCGTTTCATGCCCTCGATCGGTCCACGGGCAAAATTCCACGCCCGATCGGTCCACGCGTCCGAGCAATACTATAGACGACGCGAGCGGCGTTGGACTTGTAATTTTTTTTTTTTTTTTTTTTTTTTTTATTCTCCGTCCCGTTCAACAGCCGGATCCTGTCGATATTCATTCTCGAACTCCCCGGGAGACACGGGTCCGCTCTTCAATTCTCGACCCCGATCGGTCCACGCCTCGTTTCATGCCCTCGATCGGTCCACGGGCAAAATTCCACGCCCGATCGGTCCACGCGTCCGAGCAATACTATAGACGACGCGAGCGGCGTTGGACTTGTAATTTTTTTTTTTTTTTTTTTTTTTTTTTTTTTTTTTTTATTCGCCGTCCCGTTCAACAGCCGGATCCTGTCGATATTCATTCTCGAACTCCCCGCGGGACACGGGTCCGCTCTTCAATTCTCGACCCCGATCGGTCCACGCCTCGTTTCATGCCCTCGATCGGTCCACGGGCAAAATTCCACGCCCGATCGGTCCACGCGTCCGAGCAATACTATAGACGACGCGAGCGGCGTTGGACTTGTAATTTTTTTTTTTTTTTTTTTTTTTTTTTTTATTCTCCGTCCCGTTCAACAGCCGGATCCTGTCGATATTCATTCTCGAACTCCCCGCGGGACACGGGTCCGCTCTTCAATTCTCGACCCCGATCGGTCCACGCCTCGTTTCATGCCCTCGATCGGTCCACGGGCAAAATTCCACGCCCGATCGGTCCACGCGTCCGAGCAATACTATAGACGACGCGAGCGGCGTTGGACTTGTAATTTTTTTTTTTTTTTTTTTTTTTTTTTTTTTTTATTCTCCGTCCCGTTCAACAGCCGGATCCTATCGATATTCATTCTCGAACTCCCCGCGGGACACGGGTCCGCTCTTCAATTCTCGACCCCGATCGGTCCACGCCTCGTTTCATGCCCTCGATCGGTCCACGGGCAAAATTCCACGCCCGATCGGTCCACGCGTCCGAGCAATACTATAGACGACGCGAGCGGCGTTGGACTTGTAATTTTTTTTTTTTTTTTTTTTTTTTTTTATTCTCCGTCCCGTTCAACAGCCGGATCCTGTCGATATTCATTCTCGAACTCCCCGCGGGACACGGGTCCGCTCTTCAATTCTCGACCCCGATCGGTCCACGCCTCGTTTCATGCCCTCGATCGGTCCACGGGCGAAATTCCACGCCCGATCGGTCCACGCGTCCGAGCAATACTATAGACGACGCGAGCGGCGTTGGACGTGTAATTTTTTTTTTTTTTTTTTTTTTTTTTTTTTTTTATTCTCCGTCCCGTTCAACAGCCGGATCCTATCGATATTCATTCTCGAACTCCCCGCGGGACACGGGTCCGCTCTTCAATTCTCGACCCCGATCGGTCCACGCCTCGTTTCATGCCCTCGATCGGTCCACGGGCAAAATTCCACGCCCGATCGGTCCACGCGTCCGAGCAATACTATAGACGACGCGAGCGGCGTTGGACTTGTAATTTTTTTTTTTTTTTTTTTTTTTTTTATTCTCCGTCCCGTTCAACAGCCGGATCCTGTCGATATTCATTCTCGAACTCCCCGCGGGACACGGGTCCGCTCTTCAATTCTCGACCCCGATCGGTCCACGCCTCGTTTCATGCCCTCGATCGGTCCACGGGCAAAATTCCACGCCCGATCGGTCCACGCGTCCGAGCAATACTATAGACGACGCGAGCGGCGTTGGACTTGTAATTTTTTTTTTTTTTTTTTTTTTTTTTTTTTTTTTTTTATTCGCCGTCCCGTTCAACAGCCGGATCCTGTCGATATTCATTCTCGAACTCCCCGCGGGACACGGGTCCGCTCTTCAATTCTCGACCCCGATCGGTCCACGCCTCGTTTCATGCCCTCGATCGGTCCACGGGCAAAATTCCACGCCCGATCGGTCCACGCGTCCGAGCAATACTATAGACGACGCGAGCGGCGTTGGACTTGTAATTTTTTTTTTTTTTTTTTTTTTTTTTTTTTTTATTCTCCGTCCCGTTCAACAGCCGGATCCTATCGATATTCATTCTCGAACTCCCCGCGGGACACGGGTCCGCTCTTCAATTCTCGACCCCGATCGGTCCACGCCTCGTTTCATGCCCTCGATCGGTCCACGGGCAAAATTCCACGCCCGATCGGTCCACGCGTCCGAGCAATACTATAGACGACGCGAGCGGCGTTGGACTTGTAATTTTTTTTTTTTTTTTTTTTTTTTTTTTTTTTTTATTCTCCGTCCCGTTCAACAGCCGGATCCTATCGATATTCATTCTCGAACTCCCCGCGGGACACGGGTCCGCTCTTCAATTCTCGACCCCGATCGGTCCACGCCTCGTTTCATGCCCTCGATCGGTCCACGGGCAAAATTCCACGCCCGATCGGTCCACGCGTCCGAGCAATACTATAGACGACGCGAGCGGCGTTGGACTTGTAATTTTTTTTTTTTTTTTTTTTTTTTTTTATTCTCCGTCCCGTTCAACAGCCGGATCCTGTCGATATTCATTCTCGAACTCCCCGCGGGACACGGGTCCGCTCTTCAATTCTCGACCCCGATCGGTCCACGCCTCGTTTCATGCCCTCGATCGGTCCACGGGCGAAATTCCACGCCCGATCGGTCCACGCGTCCGAGCAATACTATAGACGACGCGAGCGGCGTTGGACGTGTAATTTTTTTTTTTTTTTTTTTTTTTTTTTTTTTTTTTATTCTCCGTCCCGTTCAACAGCCGGATCCTATCGATATTCATTCTCGAACTCCCCGCGGGACACGGGTCCGCTCTTCAATTCTCGACCCCGATCGGTCCACGCCTCGTTTCATGCCCTCGATCGGTCCACGGGCAAAATTCCACGCCCGATCGGTCCACGCGTCCGAGCAATACTATAGACGACGCGAGCGGCGTTGGACTTGTAATTTTTTTTTTTTTTTTTTTTTTTTTTTTTTTTTTTTTTTATTCTCCGTCCCGTTCAACAGCCGGATCCTGTCGATATTCATTCTCGAACTCCCCGCGGGACACGGGTCCGCTCTTCAATTCTCGACCCCGATCGGTCCACGCCTCGTTTCATGCCCTCGATCGGTCCACGGGCAAAATTCCACGCCCGATCGGTCCACGCGTCCGAGCAATACTATAGACGACGCGAGCGGCGTTGGACTTGTAATTTTTTTTTTTTTTTTTTTTTTTTTTTTTTTTTTTTTTATTCGCCGTCCCGTTCAACAGCCGGATCCTGTCGATATTCATTCTCGAACTCCCCGCGGGACACGGGTCCGCTCTTCAATTCTCGACCCCGATCGGTCCACGCCTCGTTTCATGCCCTCGATCGGTCCACGGGCAAAATTCCACGCCCGATCGGTCCACGCGTCCGAGCAATACTATAGACGACGCGAGCGGCGTTGGACTTGTAATTTTTTTTTTTTTTTTTTTTTTTTTTTTTTTTATTCTCCGTCCCGTTCAACAGCCGGATCCTATCGATATTCATTCTCGAACTCCCCGCGGGACACGGGTCCGCTCTTCAATTCTCGACCCCGATCGGTCCACGCCTCGTTTCATGCCCTCGATCGGTCCACGGGCAAAATTCCACGCCCGATCGGTCCACGCGTCCGAGCAATACTATAGACGACGCGAGCGGCGTTGGACTTGTAATTTTTTTTTTTTTTTTTTTTTTTTTTTTTATTCTCCGTCCCGTTCAACAGCCGGATCCTGTCGATATTCATTCTCGAACTCCCCGCGGGACACGGGTCCGCTCTTCAATTCTCGACCCCGATCGGTCCACGCCTCGTTTCATGCCCTCGATCGGTCCACGGGCAAAATTCCACGCCCGATCGGTCCACGCGTCCGAGCAATACTATAGACGACGCGAGCGGCGTTGGACTTGTAATTTTTTTTTTTTTTTTTTTTTTTTTTTTTTTTTATTCTCCGTCCCGTTCAACAGCCGGATCCTATCGATATTCATTCTCGAACTCCCCGCGGGACACGGGTCCGCTCTTCAATTCTCGACCCCGATCGGTCCACGCCTCGTTTCATGCCCTCGATCGGTCCACGGGCAAAATTCCACGCCCGATCGGTCCACGCGTCCGAGCAATACTATAGACGACGCGAGCGGCGTTGGAATTGTAATTTTTTTTTTTTTTTTTTTTTTTTTTTATTCTCCGTCCCGTTCAACAGCCGGATCCTGTCGATATTCATTCTCGAACTCCCCGCGGGACACGGGTCCGCTCTTCAATTCTCGACCCCGATCGGTCCACGCCTCGTTTCATGCCCTCGATCGGTCCACGGGCGAAATTCCACGCCCGATCGGTCCACGCGTCCGAGCAATACTATAGACGACGCGAGCGGCGTTGGACGTGTAATTTTTTTTTTTTTTTTTTTTTTTTTTTTTTTTTTTATTCTCCGTCCCGTTCAACAGCCGGATCCTATCGATATTCATTCTCGAACTCCCCGCGGGACACGGGTCCGCTCTTCAATTCTCGACCCCGATCGGTCCACGCCTCGTTTCATGCCCTCGATCGGTCCACGGGCAAAATTCCACGCCCGATCGGTCCACGCGTCCGAGCAATACTATAGACGACGCGAGCGGCGTTGGACTTGTAATTTTTTTTTTTTTTTTTTTTTTTTTTTTTTTTTATTCTCCGTCCCGTTCAACAGCCGGATCCTGTCGATATTCATTCTCGAACTCCCCGCGGGACACGGGTCCGCTCTTCAATTCTCGACCCCGATCGGTCCACGCCTCGTTTCATGCCCTCGATCGGTCCACGGGCAAAATTCCACGCCCGATCGGTCCACGCGTCCGAGCAATACTATAGACGACGCGAGCGGCGTTGGACTTGTAATTTTTTTTTTTTTTTTTTTTTTTTTTTTTTTTTTTTTTATTCGCCGTCCCGTTCAACAGCCGGATCCTGTCGATATTCATTCTCGAACTCCCCGCGGGACACGGGTCCGCTCTTCAATTCTCGACCCCGATCGGTCCACGCCTCGTTTCATGCCCTCGATCGGTCCACGGGCAAAATTCCACGCCCGATCGGTCCACGCGTCCGAGCAATACTATAGACGACGCGAGCGGCGTTGGACTTGTAATTTTTTTTTTTTTTTTTTTTTTTTTTTTTTTTTATTCTCCGTCCCGTTCAACAGCCGGATCCTATCGATATTCATTCTCGAACTCCCCGCGGGACACGGGTCCGCTCTTCAATTCTCGACCCCGATCGGTCCACGCCTCGTTTCATGCCCTCGATCGGTCCACGGGCAAAATTCCACGCCCGATCGGTCCACGCGTCCGAGCAATACTATAGACGACGCGAGCGGCGTTGGACTTGTAATTTTTTTTTTTTTTTTTTTTTTTTTTTTTATTCTCCGTCCCGTTCAACAGCCGGATCCTGTCGATATTCATTCTCGAACTCCCCGCGGGACACGGGTCCGCTCTTCAATTCTCGACCCCGATCGGTCCACGCCTCGTTTCATGCCCTCGATCGGTCCACGGGCAAAATTCCACGCCCGATCGGTCCACGCGTCCGAGCAATACTATAGACGACGCGAGCGGCGTTGGACTTGTAATTTTTTTTTTTTTTTTTTTTTTTTTTTTTTTTTTTATTCTCCGTCCCGTTCAACAGCCGGATCCTATCGATATTCATTCTCGAACTCCCCGCGGGACACGGGTCCGCTCTTCAATTCTCGACCCCGATCGGTCCACGCCTCGTTTCATGCCCTCGATCGGTCCACGGGCAAAATTCCACGCCCGATCGGTCCACGCGTCCGAGCAATACTATAGACGACGCGAGCGGCGTTGGAATTGTAATTTTTTTTTTTTTTTTTTTTTTTTTTTTATTCTCCGTCCCGTTCAACAGCCGGATCCTGTCGATATTCATTCTCGAACTCCCCGCGGGACACGGGTCCGCTCTTCAATTCTCGACCCCGATCGGTCCACGCCTCGTTTCATGCCCTCGATCGGTCCACGGGCGAAATTCCACGCCCGATCGGTCCACGCGTCCGAGCAATACTATAGACGACGCGAGCGGCGTTGGACGTGTAATTTTTTTTTTTTTTTTTTTTTTTTTTTTTTTTTTTATTCTCCGTCCCGTTCAACAGCCGGATCCTGTCGATATTCATTCTCGAACTCCCCGCGGGACACGGGTCCGCTCTTCAATTCTCGACCCCGATCGGTCCACGCCTCGTTTCATGCCCTCGATCGGTCCACGGGCAAAATTCCACGCCCGATCGGTCCACGCGTCCGAGCAATACTATAGACGACGCGAGCGGCGTTGGACTTGTAATTTTTTTTTTTTTTTTTTTTTTTTTTTTTTTTTTTTTTTTATTCTCCGTCCCGTTCAACAGCCGGATCCTGTCGATATTCATTCTCGAACTCCCCGCGGGACACGGGTCCGCTCTTCAATTCTCGACCCCGATCGGTCCACGCCTCGTTTCATGCCCTCGATCGGTCCACGGGCAAAATTCCACGCCCGATCGGTCCACGCGTCCGAGCAATACTATAGACGACGCGAGCGGCGTTGGACTTGTAATTTTTTTTTTTTTTTTTTTTTTTTTTTTTTTTTTTTTTTATTCTCCGTCCCGTTCAACAGCCGGATCCTGTCGATATTCATTCTCGAACTCCCCGCGGGACACGGGTCCGCTCTTCAATTCTCGACCCCGATCGGTCCACGCCTCGTTTCATGCCCTCGATCGGTCCACGGGCAAAATTCCACGCCCGATCGGTCCACGCGTCCGAGCAATACTATAGACGACGCGAGCGGCGTTGGACTTGTAATTTTTTTTTTTTTTTTTTTTTTTTTTTTATTCTCCGTCCCGTTCAACAGCCGGATCCTGTCGATATTCATTCTCGAACTCCCCGCGAGACACGGGTCCGCTCTTCAATTCTCGACCCCGATCGGTCCACGCCTCGTTTCATGCCCTCGATCGGTCCACGGGCAAAATTCCACGCCCGATCGGTCCACGCGTCCGAGCAATACTATAGACGACGCGAGCGGCGTTGGACTTGTAATTTTTTTTTTTTTTTTTTTTTTTTTTTTTTTTTTTTTTTTATTCTCCGTCCCGTTCAACAGCCGGATCCTGTCGATATTCATTCTCGAACTCCCCGCGGGACACGGGTCCGCTCTTCAATTCTCGACCCCGATCGGTCCACGCCTCGTTTCATGCCCTCGATCGGTCCACGGGCAAAATTCCACGCCCGATCGGTCCACGCGTCCGAGCAATACTATAGACGACGCGAGCGGCGTTGGACTTGTAATTTTTTTTTTTTTTTTTTTTTTTTTTTTTTTTTTGTTTTTTATTCTCCGTCCCGTTCAACAGCCGGATCCTGTCGATATTCATTCTCGAACTCCCCGCGGGACACGGGTCCGCTCTTCAATTCTCGACCCCGATCGGTCCACGCCTCGTTTCATGCCCTCGATCGGTCCACGGGCAAAATTCCACGCCCGATCGGTCCACGCGTCCGAGCAATACTATAGACGACGCGAGCGGCGTTGGACTTGTAATTTTTTTTTTTTTTTTTTTTTTTTTTTTTTTTTTTTATTCTCCGTCCCGTTCAACAGCCGGATCCTGTCGATATTCATTCTCGAACTCCCCGCGGGACACGGGTCCGCTCTTCAATTCTCGACCCCGATCGGTCCACGCCTCGTTTCATGCCCTCGATCGGTCCACGGGCAAAATTCCACGCCCGATCGGTCCACGCGTCCGAGCAATACTATAGACGACGCGAGCGGCGTTGGACTTGTAATTTTTTTTTTTTTTTTTTTTTTTTTTGTTTTTTATTCTCCGTCCCGTTCAACAGCCGGATCCTGTCGATATTCATTCTCGAACTCCCCGCGGGACACGGGTCCGCTCTTCAATTCTCGACCCCGATCGGTCCACGCCTCGTTTCATGCCCTCGATCGGTCCACGGGCAAAATTCCACGCCCGATCGGTCCACGCGTCCGAGCAATACTATAGACGACGCGAGCGGCGTTGGACTTGTAATTTTTTTTTTTTTTTTTTTTTTTTTTTTTTTTTTTTTATTCTCCGTCCCGTTCAACAGCCGGATCCTGTCGATATTCATTCTCGAACTCCACGCGGGACACGGGTCCGCTCTTCAATTCTCGACCCCGATCGGTCCACGCCTCGTTTCATGCCCTCGATCGGTCCACGGGCAAAATTCCACGCCCGATCGGTCCACGCGTCCGAGCAATACTATAGACGACGCGAGCGGCGTTGGACTTGTAATTTTTTTTTTTTTTTTATTTTTTTTTTTTTTTTTTTATTCTCCGTCCCGTTCAACAGCCGGATCCTGTCGATATTCATTCTCGAACTCCCCGCGGGACACGGGTCCGCTCTTCAATTCTCGACCCCGATCGGTCCACGCCTCGTTTCATGCCCTCGATCGGTCCACGGGCAAAATTCCACGCCCGATCGGTCCACGCGTCCGAGCAATACTATAGACGACGCGAGCGGCGTTGGACTTGTAATTTTTTTTTTTTTTTTTTTTTTTTTTTTTTTTTTTTTTTTATTCTCCGTCCCGTTCAACAGCCGGATCCTATCGATATTCATTCTCGAACTCCCCGCGGGACACGGGTCCGCTCTTCAATTCTCGACCCCGATCGGTCCACGCCTCGTTTCATGCCCTCGATCGGTCCACGGGCAAAATTCCACGCCCGATCGGTCCACGCGTCCGAGCAATACTATAGACGACGCGAGCGGCGTTGGACTTGTAATTTTTTTTTTTTTTTTTTTTTTTTTTTTTTTTTTATTCTCCGTCCCGTTCAACAGCCGGATCCTATCGATATTCATTCTCGAACTCCCCGCGGGACACGGGTCCGCTCTTCAATTCTCGACCCCGATCGGTCCACGCCTCGTTTCATGCCCTCGATCGGTCCACGGGCAAAATTCCACGCCCGATCGGTCCACGCGTCCGAGCAATACTATAGACGACGCGAGCGGCGTTGGACTTGTAATTTTTTTTTTTTTTTTTTTTTTTTTTTTTTTTTTTTTTTTATTCTCCGTCCCGTTCAACAGCCGGATCCTGTCGATATTCATTCTCGAACTCCCCGCGGGACACGGGTCCGCTCTTCAATTCTCGACCCCGATCGGTCCACGCCTCGTTTCATGCCCTCGATCGGTCCACGGGCAAAATTCCACGCCCGATCGGTCCACGCGTCCGAGCAATACTATAGACGACGCGAGCGGCGTTGGACTTGTAATTTTTTTTTTTTTTTTTTTTTTTTTTTTTTTTTTTTTTTAATCTCCGTCCCGTTCAACAGCCGGATCCTGTCGATATTCATTCTCGAACTCCCCGCGGGACACGGGTCCGCTCTTCAATTCTCGACCCCGATCGGTCCACGCCTCGTTTCATGCCCTCGATCGGTCCACGGGCAAAATTCCACGCCCGATCGGTCCACGCGTCCGAGCAATACTATAGACGACGCGAGCGGCGTTGGACTTGTAATTTTTTTTTTTTTTTTTTTTTTTTTTTTTTTTTTTTTTATTCTCCGTCCCGTTCAACAGCCGGATCCTGTCGATATTCATTCTCGAACTCCCCGCGGGACACGGGTCCGCTCTTCAATTCTCGACCCCGATCGGTCCACGCCTCGTTTCATGCCCTCGATCGGTCCACGGGCAAAATTCCACGCCCGATCGGTCCACGCGTCCGAGCAATACTATAGACGACGCGAGCGGCGTTGGACTTGTAATTTTTTTTTTTTTTTTTTTTTTTTTTTTTTATTCTCCGTCCCGTTCAACAGCCGGATCCTGTCGATATTCATTCTCGAACTCCCCGCGGGACACGGGTCCGCTCTTCAATTCTCGACCCCGATCGGTCCACGCCTCGTTTCATGCCCTCGATCGGCCACGGGCAAAATTCCACGCCCGATCGGTCCACGCGTCCGAGCAATACTATAGACGACGCGAGCGGCGTTGGACTTGTAATTTTTTTTTTTTTTTTTTTTTTTTTTTTTTTTTTTTTTATTCTCCGTCCCGTTCAACAGCCGGATCCTGTCGATATTCATTCTCGAACTCCCCGCGGGACACGGGTCCGCTCTTCAATTCTCGACCCCGATCGGTCCACGCCTCGTTTCATGCCCTCGATCGGTCCACGGGCAAAATTCCACGCCCGATCGGTCCACGCGTCCGAGCAATACTATAGACGACGCGAGCGGCGTTGGACTTGTAATTTTTTTTTTTTTTTTTTTTTTTTTTTTTTTTTTTTTTTATTCTCCGTCCCGTTCAACAGCCGGATCCTGTCGATATTCATTCTCGAACTCCCCGCGGGACACGGGTCCGCTCTTCAATTCTCGACCCCGATCGGTCCACGCCTCGTTTCATGCCCTCGATCGGTCCACGGGCAAAATTCCACGCCCGATCGGTCCACGCGTCCGAGCAATACTATAGACGACGCGAGCGGCGTTGGACTTGTAATTTTTTTTTTTTTTTTTTTTTTTTTTTTTTATTCTCCGTCCCGTTCAACAGCCGGATCCTGTCGATATTCATTCTCGAACTCCCCGCGGGACACGGGTCCGCTCTTCAATTCTCGACCCCGATCGGTCCACGCCTCGTTTCATGCCCTCGATCGGTCCACGGGCAAAATTCCACGCCCGATCGGTCCACGCGTCCGAGCAATACTATAGACGACGCGAGCGGCGTTGGACTTGTAATTTTTTTTTTTTTTTTTTTTTTTTTTTTTTTTTTTATTCTCCGTCCCGTTCAACAGCCGGATCCTGTCGATATTCATTCTCGAACTCCCCGCGGGACACGGGTCCGCTCTTCAATTCTCGACCCCGATCGGTCCACGCCTCGTTTCATGCCCTCGATCGGTCCACGGGCGAAATTCCACGCCCGATCGGTCCACGCGTCCGAGCAATACTATAGACGACGCGAGCGGCGTTGGACGTGTAATTTTTTTTTTTTTTTTTTTTTTTTTTTTTTTTTTTATTCTCCGTCCCGTTCAACAGCCGGATCCTATCGATATTCATTCTCGAACTCCCCGCGGGACACGGGTCCGCTCTTCAATTCTCGACCCCGATCGGTCCACGCCTCGTTTCATGCCCTCGATCGGTCCACGGGCAAAATTCCACGCCCGATCGGTCCACGCGTCCGAGCAATACTATAGACGACGCGAGCGGCGTTGGACTTGTAATTTTTTTTTTTTTTTTTTTTTTTTTTTTTTTTTGTTTTTTATTCTCCGTCCCGTTCAACAGCCGGATCCTGTCGATATTCATTCTCGAACTCCCCGCGGGACACGGGTCCGCTCTTCAATTCTCGACCCCGATCGGTCCACGCCTCGTTTCATGCCCTCGATCGGTCCACGGGCAAAATTCCACGCCCGATCGGTCCACGCGTCCGAGCAATACTATAGACGACGCGAGCGGCGTTGGACTTGTAATTTTTTTTTTTTTTTTTTTTTTTTTTTTTTTTTTTTTATTCTCCGTCCCGTTCAACAGCCGGATCCTGTCGATATTCATTCTCGAACTCCCCGCGGGACACGGGTCCGCTCTTCAATTCTCGACCCCGATCGGTCCACGCCTCGTTTCATGCCCTCGATCGGTCCACGGGCAAAATTCCACGCCCGATCGGTCCACGCGTCCGAGCAATACTATAGACGACGCGAGCGGCGTTGGACTTGTAATTTTTTTTTTTTTTTTTTTTTTTTTTTTTTTTTTTTTATTCTCCGTCCCGTTCAACAGCCGGATCCTGTCGATATTCATTCTCGAACTCCACGCGGGACACGGGTCCGCTCTTCAATTCTCGACCCCGATCGGTCCACGCCTCGTTTCATGCCCTCGATCGGTCCACGGGCAAAATTCCACGCCCGATCGGTCCACGCGTCCGAGCAATACTATAGACGACGCGAGCGGCGTTGGACTTGTAATTTTTTTTTTTTTTTTTTTTTTTTTTTTTTTTTTTTATTCTCCGTCCCGTTCAACAGCCGGATCCTGTCGATATTCATTCTCGAACTCCCCGCGGGACACGGGTCCGCTCTTCAATTCTCGACCCCGATCGGTCCACGCCTCGTTTCATGCCCTCGATCGGTCCACGGGCAAAATTCCACGCCCGATCGGTCCACGCGTCCGAGCAATACTATAGACGACGCGAGCGGCGTTGGACGTGTAATTTTTTTTTTTTTTTTTTTTTTTTTTTTTTTTTTTATTCTCCGTCCCGTTCAACAGCCGGATCCTATCGATATTCATTCTCGAACTCCCCGCGGGACACGGGTCCGCTCTTCAATTCTCGACCCCGATCGGTCCACGCCTCGTTTCATGCCCTCGATCGGTCCACGGGCAAAATTCCACGCCCGATCGGTCCACGCGTCCGAGCAATACTATAGACGACGCGAGCGGCGTTGGACTTGTAATTTTTTTTTTTTTTTTTTTTTTTTTTTTTTTTTGTTTTTTATTCTCCGTCCCGTTCAACAGCCGGATCCTGTCGATATTCATTCTCGAACTCCCCGCGGGACACGGGTCCGCTCTTCAATTCTCGACCCCGATCGGTCCACGCCTCGTTTCATGCCCTCGATCGGTCCACGGGCAAAATTCCACGCCCGATCGGTCCACGCGTCCGAGCAATACTATAGACGACGCGAGCGGCGTTGGACGTGTAATTTTTTTTTTTTTTTTTTTTTTTTTTTTTTTTTTTATTCTCCGTCCCGTTCAACAGCCGGATCCTATCGATATTCATTCTCGAACTCCCCGCGGGACACGGGTCCGCTCTTCAATTCTCGACCCCGATCGGTCCACGCCTCGTTTCATGCCCTCGATCGGTCCACGGGCAAAATTCCACGCCCGATCGGTCCACGCGTCCGAGCAATACTATAGACGACGCGAGCGGCGTTGGACTTGTAATTTTTTTTTTTTTTTTTTTTTTTTTTTTTTTTTGTTTTTTATTCTCCGTCCCGTTCAACAGCCGGATCCTGTCGATATTCATTCTCGAACTCCCCGCGGGACACGGGTCCGCTCTTCAATTCTCGACCCCGATCGGTCCACGCCTCGTTTCATGCCCTCGATCGGTCCACGGGCAAAATTCCACGCCCGATCGGTCCACGCGTCCGAGCAATACTATAGACGACGCGAGCGGCGTTGGACTTGTAATTTTTTTTTTTTTTTTTTTTTTTTTTTTTTTTTTTTTATTCTCCGTCCCGTTCAACAGCCGGATCCTGTCGATATTCATTCTCGAACTCCCCGCGGGACACGGGTCCGCTCTTCAATTCTCGACCCCGATCGGTCCACGCCTCGTTTCATGCCCTCGATCGGTCCACGGGCAAAATTCCACGCCCGATCGGTCCACGCGTCCGAGCAATACTATAGACGACGCGAGCGGCGTTGGACTTGTAATTTTTTTTTTTTTTTTTTTTTTTTTTTGTTTTTTATTCTCCGTCCCGTTCAACAGCCGGATCCTGTCGATATTCATTCTCGAACTCCCCGCGGGACACGGGTCCGCTCTTCAATTCTCGACCCCGATCGGTCCACGCCTCGTTTCATGCCCTCGATCGGTCCACGGGCAAAATTCCACGCCCGATCGGTCCACGCGTCCGAGCAATACTATAGACGACGCGAGCGGCGTTGGACTTGTAATTTTTTTTTTTTTTTTTTTTTTTTTTTTTTTTTTTTATTCTCCGTCCCGTTCAACAGCCGGATCCTGTCGATATTCATTCTCGAACTCCACGCGGGACACGGGTCCGCTCTTCAATTCTCGACCCCGATCGGTCCACGCCTCGTTTCATGCCCTCGATCGGTCCACGGGCAAAATTCCACGCCCGATCGGTCCACGCGTCCGAGCAATACTATAGACGACGCGAGCGGCGTTGGACTTGTAATTTTTTTTTTTTTTTTTTTTTTTTTTTTTTTTTTTTATTCTCCGTCCCGTTCAACAGCCGGATCCTGTCGATATTCATTCTCGAACTCCCCGCGGGACACGGGTCCGCTCTTCAATTCTCGACCCCGATCGGTCCACGCCTCGTTTCATGCCCTCGATCGGTCCACGGGCAAAATTCCACGCCCGATCGGTCCACGCGTCCGAGCAATACTATAGACGACGCGAGCGGCGTTGGACTTGTAATTTTTTTTTTTTTTTTTTTTTTTTTTTTTTTTTTTTTTTTTATTCTCCGTCCCGTTCAACAGCCGGATCCTATCGATATTCATTCTCGAACTCCCCGCGGGACACGGGTCCGCTCTTCAATTCTCGACCCCGATCGGTCCACGCCTCGTTTCATGCCCTCGATCGGTCCACGGGCAAAATTCCACGCCCGATCGGTCCACGCGTCCGAGCAATACTATAGACGACGCGAGCGGCGTTGGACTTGTAATTTTTTTTTTTTTTTTTTTTTTTTTTTTTTTTTTATTCTCCGTCCCGTTCAACAGCCGGATCCTATCGATATTCATTCTCGAACTCCCCGCGGGACACGGGTCCGCTCTTCAATTCTCGACCCCGATCGGTCCACGCCTCGTTTCATGCCCTCGATCGGTCCACGGGCAAAATTCCACGCCCGATCGGTCCACGCGTCCGAGCAATACTATAGACGACGCGAGCGGCGTTGGACTTGTAATTTTTTTTTTTTTTTTTTTTTTTTTTTTTTTTTTTTTTTTATTCTCCGTCCCGTTCAACAGCCGGATCCTGTCGATATTCATTCTCGAACTCCCCGCGGGACACGGGTCCGCTCTTCAATTCTCGACCCCGATCGGTCCACGCCTCGTTTCATGCCCTCGATCGGTCCACGGGCAAAATTCCACGCCCGATCGGTCCACGCGTCCGAGCAATACTATAGACGACGCGAGCGGCGTTGGACTTGTAATTTTTTTTTTTTTTTTTTTTTTTTTTTTTTTTTTTTTTATTCTCCGTCCCGTTCAACAGCCGGATCCTGTCGATATTCATTCTCGAACTCCCCGCGGGACACGGGTCCGCTCTTCAATTCTCGACCCCGATCGGTCCACGCCTCGTTTCATGCCCTCGATCGGTCCACGGGCAAAATTCCACGCCCGATCGGTCCACGCGTCCGAGCAATACTATAGACGACGCGAGCGGCGTTGGACTTGTAATTTTTTTTTTTTTTTTTTTTTTTTTTTTTTTTTTTTTTTATTCTCCGTCCCGTTCAACAGCCGGATCCTGTCGATATTCATTCTCGAACTCCCCGCGGGACACGGGTCCGCTCTTCAATTCTCGACCCCGATCGGTCCACGCCTCGTTTCATGCCCTCGATCGGTCCACGGGCAAAATTCCACGCCCGATCGGTCCACGCGTCCGAGCAATACTATAGACGACGCGAGCGGCGTTGGACTTGTAATTTTTTTTTTTTTTTTTTTTTTTTTTTTTTTTTTTTTTTATTCTCCGTCCCGTTCAACAGCCGGATCCTGTCGATATTCATTCTCGAACTCCCCGCGGGACACGGGTCCGCTCTTCAATTCTCGACCCCGATCGGTCCACGCCTCGTTTCATGCCCTCGATCGGTCCACGGGCAAAATTCCACGCCCGATCGGTCCACGCGTCCGAGCAATACTATAGACGACGCGAGCGGCGTTGGACTTGTAATTTTTTTTTTTTTTTTTTTTTTTTTTTTTTTATTCTCCGTCCCGTTCAACAGCCGGATCCTGTCGATATTCATTCTCGAACTCCCCGCGGGACACGGGTCCGCTCTTCAATTCTCGACCCCGATCGGTCCACGCCTCGTTTCATGCCCTCGATCGGTCCACGGGCAAAATTCCACGCCCGATCGGTCCACGCGTCCGAGCAATACTATAGACGACGCGAGCGGCGTTGGACTTGTAATTTTTTTTTTTTTTTTTTTTTTTTTTTTTTTTTTTATTCTCCGTCCCGTTCAACAGCCGGATCCTGTCGATATTCATTCTCGAACTCCCCGCGGGACACGGGTCCGCTCTTCAATTCTCGACCCCGATCGGTCCACGCCTCGTTTCATGCCCTCGATCGGTCCACGGGCAAAATTCCACGCCCGATCGGTCCACGCGTCCGAGCAATACTATAGACGACGCGAGCGGCGTTGGACTTGTAATTTTTTTTTTTTTTTTTTTTTTTTTTTTTTTTTTTTTATTCTCCGTCCCGTTCAACAGCCGGATCCTGTCGATATTCATTCTCGAACTCCCCGCGGGACACGGGTCCGCTCTTCAATTCTCGACCCCGATCGGTCCACGCCTCGTTTCATGCCCTCGATCGGTCCACGGGCAAAATTCCACGCCCGATCGGTCCACGCGTCCGAGCAATACTATAGACGACGCGAGCGGCGTTGGACTTGTAATTTTTTTTTTTTTTTTTTTTTTTTTTTTTTTTTTTTTTATTCTCCGTCCCGTTCAACAGCCGGATCCTGTCGATATTCATTCTCGAACTCCCCGCGGGACACGGGTCCGCTCTTCAATTCTCGACCCCGATCGGTCCACGCCTCGTTTCATGCCCTCGATCGGTCCACGGGCAAAATTCCACGCCCGATCGGTCCACGCGTCCGAGCAATACTATAGACGACGCGAGCGGCGTTGGACTTGTAATTTTTTTTTTTTTTTTTTTTTTTTTTGTTTTTTATTCTCCGTCCCGTTCAACAGCCGGATCCTGTCGATATTCATTCTCGAACTCCCCGCGGGACACGGGTCCGCTCTTCAATTCTCGACCCCGATCGGTCCACGCCTCGTTTCATGCCCTCGATCGGTCCACGGGCAAAATTCCACGCCCGATCGGTCCACGCGTCCGAGCAATACTATAGACGACGCGAGCGGCGTTGGACTTGTAATTTTTTTTTTTTTTTTTTTTTTTTTTTTTTTTTTTTTTTATTCTCCGTCCCGTTCAACAGCCGGATCCTGTCGATATTCATTCTCGAACTCCCCGCGGGACACGGGTCCGCTCTTCAATTCTCGACCCCGATCGGTCCACGCCTCGTTTCATGCCCTCGATCGGTCCACGGGCAAAATTCCACGCCCGATCGGTCCACGCGTCCGAGCAATACTATAGACGACGCGAGCGGCGTTGGACTTGTAATTTTTTTTTTTTTTTTTTTTTTTTTTTTTATTCTCCGTCCCGTTCAACAGCCGGATCCTGTCGATATTCATTCTCGAACTCCCCGCGGGACACGGGTCCGCTCTTCAATTCTCGACCCCGATCGGTCCACGCCTCGTTTCATGCCCTCGATCGGTCCACGGGCAAAATTCCACGCCCGATCGGTCCACGCGTCAGCAATACTATAGACGACGCGAGCGGCGTTGGACTTGTAATTTTTTTTTTTTTTTTTTTTTTTTTTATTCTCCGTCCCGTTCAACAGCCGGATCCTGTCGATATTCATTCTCGAACTCCCCGCGGGACACGGGTCCGCTCTTCAATTCTCGACCCCGATCGGTCCACGCCTCGTTTCATGCCCTCGATCGGTCCACGGGCAAAATTCCACGCCCGATCGGTCCACGCGTCCGAGCAATACTATAGACGACGCGAGCGGCGTTGGACTTGTAATTTTTTTTTTTTTTTTTTTTTTTTTTGTTTTTTATTCTCCGTCCCGTTCAACAGCCGGATCCTGTCGATATTCATTCTCGAACTCCCCGCGGGACACGGGTCCGCTCTTCAATTCTCGACCCCGATCGGTCCACGCCTCGTTTCATGCCCTCGATCGGTCCACGGGCAAAATTCCACGCCCGATCGGTCCACGCGTCCGAGCAATACTATAGACGACGCGAGCGGCGTTGGACTTGTAATTTTTTTTTTTTTTTTTTTTTTTTTTTTTTTTTTTTTTATTCTCCGTCCCGTTCAACAGCCGGATCCTGTCGATATTCATTCTCGAACTCCCCGCGGGACACGGGTCCGCTCTTCAATTCTCGACCCCGATCGGTCCACGCCTCGTTTCATGCCCTCGATCGGTCCACGGGCAAAATTCCACGCCCGATCGGTCCACGCGTCCGAGCAATACTATAGACGACGCGAGCGGCGTTGGACTTGTAATTTTTTTTTTTTTTTTTTTTTTTTTTTTTATTCTCCGTCCCGTTCAACAGCCGGATCCTGTCGATATTCATTCTCGAACTCCCCGCGGGACACGGGTCCGCTCTTCAATTCTCGACCCCGATCGGTCCACGCCTCGTTTCATGCCCTCGATCGGTCCACGGGCAAAATTCCACGCCCGATCGGTCCACGCGTCCGAGCAATACTATAGACGACGCGAGCGGCGTTGGACTTGTAATTTTTTTTTTTTTTTTTTTTTTTTTTTTTTTTTTATTCTCCGTCCCGTTCAACAGCCGGATCCTGTCGATATTCATTCTCGAACTCCCCGCGGGACACGGGTCCGCTCTTCAATTCTCGACCCCGATCGGTCCACGCCTCGTTTCATGCCCTCGATCGGTCCACGGGCAAAATTCCACGCCCGATCGGTCCACGCGTCCGAGCAATACTATAGACGACGCGAGCGGCGTTGGACTTGTAATTTTTTTTTTTTTTTTTTTTTTTTTTTTATTCTCCGTCCCGTTCAACAGCCGGATCCTGTCGATATTCATTCTCGAACTCCCCGCGGGACACGGGTCCGCTCTTCAATTCTCGACCCCGATCGGTCCACGCCTCGTTTCATGCCCTCGATCGGTCCACGGGCAAAATTCCACGCCCGATCGGTCCACGCGTCCGAGCAATACTATAGACGACGCGAGCGGCGTTGGACTTGTAATTTTTTTTTTTTTTTTTTTTTTTTTTTTTTTTTTTATTCTCCGTCCCGTTCAACAGCCGGATCCTGTCGATATTCATTCTCGAACTCCCCGCGGGACACGGGTCCGCTCTTCAATTCTCGACCCCGATCGGTCCACGCCTCGTTTCATGCCCTCGATCGGTCCACGGGCAAAATTCCACGCCCGATCGGTCCACGCGTCCGAGCAATACTATAGACGACGCGAGCGGCGTTGGACTTGTAATTTTTTTTTTTTTTTTTTTTTTTTTTTATTCTCCGTCCCGTTCAACAGCCGGATCCTGTCGATATTCATTCTCGAACTCCCCGCGGGACACGGGTCCGCTCTTCAATTCTCGACCCCGATCGGTCCACGCCTCGTTTCATGCCCTCGATCGGTCCACGGGCAAAATTCCACGCCCGATCGGTCCACGCGTCCGAGCAATACTATAGACGACGCGAGCGGCGTTGGACTTGTAATTTTTTTTTTTTTTTTTTTTTTTTTTTTTTTTTATTCTCCGTCCCGTTCAACAGCCGGATCCTGTCGATATTCATTCTCGAACTCCCCGCGGGACACGGGTCCGCTCTTCAATTCTCGACCCCGATCGGTCCACGCCTCGTTTCATGCCCTCGATCGGTCCACGGGCAAAATTCCACGCCCGATCGGTCCACGCGTCCGAGCAATACTATAGACGACGCGAGCGGCGTTGGACTTGTAATTTTTTTTTTTTTTTTTTTTTTTTTTTTATTCTCCGTCCCGTTCAACAGCCGGATCCTGTCGATATTCATTCTCGAACTCCCCGCGGGACACGGGTCCGCTCTTCAATTCTCGACCCCGATCGGTCCACGCCTCGTTTCATGCCCTCGATCGGTCCACGGGCAAAATTCCACGCCCGATCGGTCCACGCGTCCGAGCAATACTATAGACGACGCGAGCGGCGTTGGACTTGTAATTTTTTTTTTTTTTTTTTTTTTTTTTTTTTTTTTTTTTTTATTCTCCGTCCCGTTCAACAGCCGGATCCTATCGATATTCATTCTCGAACTCCCCGCGGGACACGGGTCCGCTCTTCAATTCTCGACCCCGATCGGTCCACGCCTCGTTTCATGCCCTCGATCGGTCCACGGGCAAAATTCCACGCCCGATCGGTCCACGCGTCCGAGCAATACTATAGACGACGCGAGCGGCGTTGGCCTTGTAATTTTTTTTTTTTTTTTTTTTTTTTTTTTTTTTTTATTCTCCGTCCCGTTCAACAGCCGGATCCTATCGATATTCATTCTCGAACTCCCCCCGGGACACGGGTCCGCTCTTCAATTCTCGACCCCGATCGGTCCACGCCTCGTTTCATGCCCTCGATCGGTCCACGGGCAAAATTCCACGCCCGATCGGTCCACGCGTCCGAGCAATACTATAGACGACGCGAGCGGCGTTGGACTTGTAATTTTTTTTTTTTTTTTTTTTTTTTTTTTTTTTTTTTATTCTCCGTCCCGTTCAACAGCCGGATCCTGTCGATATTCATTCTCGAACTCCCCGCGGGACACGGGTCCGCTCTTCAATTCTCGACCCCGATCGGTCCACGCCTCGTTTCATGCCCTCGATCGGTCCACGGGCAAAATTCCACGCCCGATCGGTCCACGCGTCCGAGCAATACTATAGACGACGCGAGCGGCGTTGGACTTGTAATTTTTTTTTTTTTTTTTTTTTTTTTTTTTTTTTTTTTTTATTCTCCGTCCCGTTCAACAGCCGGATCCTGTCGATATTCATTCTCGAACTCCCCGCGGGACACGGGTCCGCTCTTCAATTCTCGACCCCGATCGGTCCACGCCTCGTTTCATGCCCTCGATCGGTCCACGGGCAAAATTCCACGCCCGATCGGTCCACGCGTCCGAGCAATACTATAGACGACGCGAGCGGCGTTGGACTTGTAATTTTTTTTTTTTTTTTTTTTTTTTTTTTTTTTTTTTTTTTTATTCTCCGTCCCGTTCAACAGCCGGATCCTGTCGATATTCATTCTCGAACTCCCCGCGGGACACGGGTCCGCTCTTCAATTCTCGACCCCGATCGGTCCACGCCTCGTTTCATGCCCTCGATCGGTCCACGGGCAAAATTCCACGCCCGATCGGTCCACGCGTCCGAGCAATACTATAGACGACGCGAGCGGCGTTGGACTTGTAATTTTTTTTTTTTTTTTTTTTTTTTTTTTTTTTTTTTTTTTATTCTCCGTCCCGTTCAACAGCCGGATCCTGTCGATATTCATTCTCGAACTCCCCGCGGGACACGGGTCCGCTCTTCAATTCTCGACCCCGATCGGTCCACGCCTCGTTTCATGCCCTCGATCGGTCCACGGGCAAAATTCCACGCCCGATCGGTCCACGCGTCCGAGCAATACTATAGACGACGCGAGCGGCGTTGGACTTGTAATTTTTTTTTTTTTTTTTTTTTTTTTTTTTATTCTCCGTCCCGTTCAACAGCCGGATCCTGTCGATATTCATTCTCGAACTCCCCGCGGGACACGGGTCCGCTCTTCAATTCTCGACCCCGATCGGTCCACGCCTCGTTTCATGCCCTCGATCGGTCCACGGGCAAAATTCCACGCCCGATCGGTCCACGCGTCCGAGCAATACTATAGACGACGCGAGCGGCGTTGGACTTGTAATTTTTTTTTTTTTTTTTTTTTTTTTTTTTTTTTTTTATTCTCCGTCCCGTTCAACAGCCGGATCCTGTCGATATTCATTCTCGAACTCCCCGCGGGACACGGGTCCGCTCTTCAATTCTCGACCCCGATCGGTCCACGCCTCGTTTCATGCCCTCGATCGGTCCACGGGCAAAATTCCACGCCCGATCGGTCCACGCGTCCGAGCAATACTATAGACGACGCGAGCGGCGTTGGACTTGTAATTTTTTTTTTTTTTTTTTTTTTTTTTTTTTTTTTTATTCTCCGTCCCGTTCAACAGCCGGATCCTATCGATATTCATTCTCGAACTCCCCGCGGGACACGGGTCCGCTCTTCAATTCTCGACCCCGATCGGTCCACGCCTCGTTTCATGCCCTCGATCGGTCCACGGGCAAAATTCCACGCCCGATCGGTCCACGCGTCCGAGCAATACTATAGACGACGCGAGCGGCGTTGGACTTGTAATTTTTTTTTTTTTTTTTTTTTTTTTTTTTTTTTTTTTTTTTATTCTCCGTCCCGTTCAACAGCCGGATCCTGTCGATATTCATTCTCGAACTCCCCGCGGGACACGGGTCCGCTCTTCAATTCTCGACCCCGATCGGTCCACGCCTCGTTTCATGCCCTCGATCGGTCCACGGGCAAAATTCCACGCCCGATCGGTCCACGCGTCCGAGCAATACTATAGACGACGCGAGCGGCGTTGGACTTGTAATTTTTTTTTTTTTTTTTTTTTTTTTTTTTTTTTTTTTTTATTCTCCGTCCCGTTCAACAGCCGGATCCTGTCGATATTCATTCTCGAACTCCCCGCGGGACACGGGTCCGCTCTTCAATTCTCGACCCCGATCGGTCCACGCCTCGTTTCATGCCCTCGATCGGTCCACGGGCAAAATTCCACGCCCGATCGGTCCACGCGTCCGAGCAATACTATAGACGACGCGAGCGGCGTTGGACTTGTAATTTTTTTTTTTTTTTTTTTTTTTTTTTTTTTTTTTTTTTTTATTCTCCGTCCCGTTCAACAGCCGGATCCTGTCGATATTCATTCTCGAACTCCCCGCGGGACACGGGTCCGCTCTTCAATTCTCGACCCCGATCGGTCCACGCCTCGTTTCATGCCCTCGATCGGTCCACGGGCAAAATTCCACGCCCGATCGGTCCACGCGTCCGAGCAATACTATAGACGACGCGAGCGGCGTTGGACTTGTAATTTTTTTTTTTTTTTTTTTTTTTTTTTTTTTTTTTTTTTATTCTCCGTCCCGTTCAACAGCCGGATCCTGTCGATATTCATTCTCGAACTCCCCGCGGGACACGGGTCCGCTCTTCAATTCTCGACCCCGATCGGTCCACGCCTCGTTTCATGCCCTCGATCGGTCCACGGGCAAAATTCCACGCCCGATCGGTCCACGCGTCCGAGCAATACTATAGACGACGCGAGCGGCGTTGGACTTGTAATTTTTTTTTTTTTTTTTTTTTTTTTTTTTATTCTCCGTCCCGTTCAACAGCCGGATCCTGTCGATATTCATTCTCGAACTCCCCGCGGGACACGGGTCCGCTCTTCAATTCTCGACCCCGATCGGTCCACGCCTCGTTTCATGCCCTCGATCGGTCCACGGGCAAAATTCCACGCCCGATCGGTCCACGCGTCCGAGCAATACTATAGACGACGCGAGCGGCGTTGGACTTGTAATTTTTTTTTTTTTTTTTTTTTTTTTTTTTTTTTTTATTCTCCGTCCCGTTCAACAGCCGGATCCTGTCGATATTCATTCTCGAACTCCCCGCGGGACACGGGTCCGCTCTTCAATTCTCGACCCCGATCGGTCCACGCCTCGTTTCATGCCCTCGATCGGTCCACGGGCAAAATTCCACGCCCGATCGGTCCACGCGTCCGAGCAATACTATAGACGACGCGAGCGGCGTTGGACTTGTAATTTTTTTTTTTTTTTTTTTTTTTTTTTTTTTTTTATTCTCCGTCCCGTTCAACAGCCGGATCCTGTCGATATTCATTCTCGAACTCCCCGCGGGACACGGGTCCGCTCTTCAATTCTCGACCCCGATCGGTCCACGCCTCGTTTCATGCCCTCGATCGGTCCACGGGCAAAATTCCACGCCCGATCGGTCCACGCGTCCGAGCAATACTATAGACGACGCGAGCGGCGTTGGACTTGTAATTTTTTTTTTTTTTTTTTTTTTTTTTTTTTTTTTTTTTTTATTCTCCGTCCCGTTCAACAGCCGGATCCTGTCGATATTCATTCTCGAACTCCCCGCGGGACACGGGTCCGCTCTTCAATTCTCGACCCCGATCGGTCCACGCCTCGTTTCATGCCCTCGATCGGTCCACGGGCAAAATTCCACGCCCGATCGGTCCACGCGTCCGAGCAATACTATAGACGACGCGAGCGGCGTTGGACTTGTAATTTTTTTTTTTTTTTTTTTTTTTTATTCTCCGTCCCGTTCAACAGCCGGATCCTGTCGATATTCATTCTCGAACTCCCCGCGGGACACGGGTCCGCTCTTCAATTCTCGACCCCGATCGGTCCACGCCTCGTTTCATGCCCTCGATCGGTCCACGGGCAAAATTCCACGCCCGATCGGTCCACGCGTCCGAGCAATACTATAGACGACGCGAGCGGCGTTGGACTTGTAATTTTTTTTTTTTTTTTTTTTTTTTTTTTTTTTTTTTTATTCTCCGTCCCGTTCAACAGCCGGATCCTGTCGATATTCATTCTCGAACTCCCCGCGGGACACGGGTCCGCTCTTCAATTCTCGACCCCGATCGGTCCACGCCTCGTTTCATGCCCTCGATCGGTCCACGGGCAAAATTCCACGCCCGATCGGTCCACGCGTCCGAGCAATACTATAGACGACGCGAGCGGCGTTGGACTTGTAATTTTTTTTTTTTTTTTTTTTTTTTTTTTTTTTTTTTTTTATTCTCCGTCCCGTTCAACAGCCGGATCCTGTCGATATTCATTCTCGAACTCCCCGCGGGACACGGGTCCGCTCTTCAATTCTCGACCCCGATCGGTCCACGCCTCGTTTCATGCCCTCGATCGGTCCACGGGCAAAATTCCACGCCCGATCGGTCCACGCGTCCGAGCAATACTATAGACGACGCGAGCGGCGTTGGACTTGTAATTTTTTTTTTTTTTTTTTTTTTTTTTTTTTTTTTTTTTTATTCTCCGTCCCGTTCAACAGCCGGATCCTATCGATATTCATTCTCGAACTCCCCGCGGGACACGGGTCCGCTCTTCAATTCTCGACCCCGATCGGTCCACGCCTCGTTTCATGCCCTCGATCGGTCCACGGGCAAAATTCCACGCCCGATCGGTCCACGCGTCCGAGCAATACTATAGACGACGCGAGCGGCGTTGGACTTGTAATTTTTTTTTTTTTTTTTTTTTTTTTTTTTTTTTTTTTTTATTCTCCGTCCCGTTCAACAGCCGGATCCTGTCGATATTCATTCTCGAACTCCCCGCGGGACACGGGTCCGCTCTTCAATTCTCGACCCCGATCGGTCCACGCCTCGTTTCATGCCCTCGATCGGTCCACGGGCAAAATTCCACGCCTGATCGGTCCACGCGTCCGAGCAATACTATAGACGACGCGAGCGGCGTTGGACTTGTAATTTTTTTTTTTTTTTTTTTTTTTTTTTTTTTTTTTTTTTTTTTTTATTCTCCGTCCCGTTCAACAGCCGGATCCTATCGATATTCATTCTCGAACTCCCCGCGGGACACGGGTCCGCTCTTCAATTCTCGACCCCGATCGGTCCACGCCTCGTTTCATGCCCTCGATCGGTCCACGGGCAAAATTCCACGCCCGATCGGTCCACGCGTCCGAGCAATACTATAGACGACGCGAGCGGCGTTGGACTTGTAATTTTTTTTTTTTTTTTTTTTTTTTTTTTTTTTTTTTTTTATTCTCCGTCCCGTTCAACAGCCGGATCCTATCGATATTCATTCTCGAACTCCCCGCGGGACACGAGTCCGCTCTTCAATTCTCGACCCCGATCGGTCCACGCCTCGTTTCATGCCCTCGATCGGTCCACGGGCAAAATTCCACGCCCGATCGGTCCACGCGTCCGAGCAATACTATAGACGACGCGAGCGGCGTTGGACTTGTAATTTTTTTTTTTTTTTTTTTTTTTTTTTTTTTTTTATTCTCCGTCCCGTTCAACAGCCGGATCCTGTCGATATTCATTCTCGAACTCCCCGCGGGACACGGGTCCGCTCTTCAATTCTCGACCCCGATCGGTCCACGCCTCGTTTCATGCCCTCGATCGGTCCACGGGCAAAATTCCACGCCCGATCGGTCCACGCGTCCGAGCAATACTATAGACGACGCGAGCGGCGTTGGACTTGTAATTTTTTTTTTTTTTTTTTTTTTTTTTTTTTTTTTTTTTTTTATTCTCCGTCCCGTTCAACAGCCGGATCCTGTCGATATTCATTCTCAAACTCCCCGCGGGACACGGGTCCGCTCTTCAATTCTCGACCCCGATCGGTCCACGCCTCGTTTCATGCCCTCGATCGGTCCACGGGCAAAATTCCACGCCCGATCGGTCCACGCGTCCGAGCAATACTATAGACGACGCGAGCGGCGTTGGACTTGTAATTTTTTTTTTTTTTTTTTTTTTTTTTTTTTTTTTTTATTCTCCGTCCCGTTCAACAGCCGGATCCTGTCGATATTCATTCTCGAACTCCCCGCGGGACACGGGTCCGCTCTTCAATTCTCGACCCCGATCGGTCCACGCCTCGTTTCATGCCCTCGATCGGTCCACGGGCAAAATTCCACGCCCGATCGGTCCACGCGTCCGAGCAATACTATAGACGACGCGAGCGGCGTTGGACTTGTAATTTTTTTTTTTTTTTTTTTTTTTTTTTTTTTTTTTTTTTTTATTCTCCGTCCCGTTCAACAGCCGGATCCTGTCGATATTCATTCTCGAACTCCCCGCGGGACACGGGTCCGCTCTTCAATTCTCGACCCCGATCGGTCCACGCCTCGTTTCATGCCCTCGATCGGTCCACGGGCAAAATTCCACGCCCGATCGGTCCACGCGTCCGAGCAATACTATAGACGACGCGAGCGGCGTTGGACTTGTAATTTTTTTTTTTTTTTTTTTTTTTTTTTTTTTTTTTTTTATTCTCCGTCCCGTTCAACAGCCGGATCCTGTCGATATTCATTCTCGAACTCCCCGCGGGACACGGGTCCGCTCTTCAATTCTCGACCCCGATCGGTCCACGCCTCGTTTCATGCCCTCGATCGGTCCACGGGCAAAATTCCACGCCCGATCGGTCCACGCGTCCGAGCAATACTATAGACGACGCGAGCGGCGTTGGACTTGTAATTTTTTTTTTTTTTTTTTTTTTTTTTATTCTCCGTCCCGTTCAACAGCCGGATCCTATCGATATTCATTCTCGAACTCCCCGCGGGACACGAGTCCGCTCTTCAATTCTCGACCCCGATCGGTCCACGCCTCGTTTCATGCCCTCGATCGGTCCACGGGCAAAATTCCACGCCCGATCGGTCCACGCGTCCGAGCAATACTATAGACGACGCGAGCGGCGTTGGACTTGTAATTTTTTTTTTTTTTTTTTTTTTTTTTTTTTTTTTATTCTCCGTCCCGTTCAACAGCCGGATCCTGTCGATATTCATTCTCGAACTCCCCGCGGGACACGGGTCCGCTCTTCAATTCTCGACCCCGATCGGTCCACGCCTCGTTTCATGCCCTCGATCGGTCCACGGGCAAAATTCCACGCCCGATCGGTCCACGCGTCCGAGCAATACTATAGACGACGCGAGCGGCGTTGGACTTGTAATTTTTTTTTTTTTTTTTTTTTTTTTTTTTTTTTTTTTTTTTTATTCTCCGTCCCGTTCAACAGCCGGATCCTGTCGATATTCATTCTCGAACTCCCCGCGGGACACGGGTCCGCTCTTCAATTCTCGACCCCGATCGGTCCACGCCTCGTTTCATGCCCTCGATCGGTCCACGGGCAAAATTCCACGCCCGATCGGTCCACGCGTCCGAGCAATACTATAGACGACGCGAGCGGCGTTGGACTTGTAATTTTTTTTTTTTTTTTTTTTTTTTTTTTTTTTTTTTTTTATTCTCCGTCCCGTTCAACAGCCGGATCCTGTCGATATTCATTCTCGAACTCCCCGCGGGACACGGGTCCGCTCTTCAATTCTCGACCCCGATCGGTCCACGCCTCGTTTCATGCCCTCGATCGGTCCACGGGCAAAATTCCACGCCCGATCGGTCCACGCGTCCGAGCAATACTATAGACGACGCGAGCGGCGTTGGACTTGTAATTTTTTTTTTTTTTTTTTTTTTTTTTTATTCTCCGTCCCGTTCAACAGCCGGATCCTATCGATATTCATTCTCGAACTCCCCGCGGGACACGAGTCCGCTCTTCAATTCTCGACCCCGATCGGTCCACGCCTCGTTTCATGCCCTCGATCGGTCCACGGGCAAAATTCCACGCCCGATCGGTCCACGCGTCCGAGCAATACTATAGACGACGCGAGCGGCGTTGGACTTGTAATTTTTTTTTTTTTTTTTTTTTTTTTTTTTTTTTTATTCTCCGTCCCGTTCAACAGCCGGATCCTGTCGATATTCATTCTCGAACTCCCCGCGGGACACGGGTCCGCTCTTCAATTCTCGACCCCGATCGGTCCACGCCTCGTTTCATGCCCTCGATCGGTCCACGGGCAAAATTCCACGCCCGATCGGTCCACGCGTCCGAGCAATACTATAGACGACGCGAGCGGCGTTGGACTTGTAATTTTTTTTTTTTTTTTTTTTTTTTTTTTTTTTTTTTTTTTTTTTATTCTCCGTCCCGTTCAACAGCCGGATCCTGTCGATATTCATTCTCGAACTCCCCGCGGGACACGGGTCCGCTCTTCAATTCTCGACCCCGATCGGTCCACGCCTCGTTTCATGCCCTCGATCGGTCCACGGGCAAAATCCCACGCCCGATCGGTCCACGCGTCCGAGCAATACTATAGACGACGCGAGCGGCGTTGGACTTGTAATTTTTTTTTTTTTTTTTTTTTTTTTTTTTTTTTTTTTTTTTATTCTCCGTCCCGTTCAACAGCCGGATCCTGTCGATATTCATTCTCGAACTCCCCGCGGGACACGGGTCCGCTCTTCAATTCTCGACCCCGATCGGTCCACGCCTCGTTTCATGCCCTCGATCGGTCCACGGGCAAAATTCCACGCCCGATCGGTCCACGCGTCCGAGCAATACTATAGACGACGCGAGCGGCGTTGGACTTGTAATTTTTTTTTTTTTTTTTTTTTTTTTTTTTTTTTTTTTTTTTTTTTTTTTTTTTTTTTATTCTCCGTCCCGTTCAACAGCCGGATCCTATCGATATTCATTCTCGAACTCCCCGCGGGACACGGGTCCGCTCTTCAATTCTCGACCCCGATCGGTCCACGCCTCGTTTCATGCCCTCGATCGGTCCACGGGCAAAATTCCACGCCCGATCGGTCCACGCGTCCGAGCAATACTATAGACGACGCGAGCGGCGTTGGACTTGTAATTTTTTTTTTTTTTTTTTTTTTTTTTTTTTTTTTATTCTCCGTCCCGTTCAACAGCCGGATCCTGTCGATATTCATTCTCGAACTCCCCGCGGGACACGGGTCCGCTCTTCAATTCTCGACCCCGATCGGTCCACGCCTCGTTTCATGCCCTCGATCGGTCCACGGGCAAAATCCCACGCCCGATCGGTCCACGCGTCCGAGCAATACTATAGACGACGCGAGCGGCGTTGGACTTGTAATTTTTTTTTTTTTTTTTTTTTTTTTTTTTTTTTTTATTTTATTCTCCGTCCCGTTCAACAGCCGGATCCTGTCGATATTCATTCTCGAACTCCCCGCGGGACACGGGTCCGCTCTTCAATTCTCGACCCCGATCGGTCCACGCCTCGTTTCATGCCCTCGATCGGTCCACGGGCAAAATTCCACGCCCGATCGGTCCACGCGTCCGAGCAATACTATAGACGACGCGAGCGGCGTTGGACTTGTAATTTTTTTTTTTTTTTTTTTTTTTTTTTTTTATTCTCCGTCCCGTTCAACAGCCGGATCCTGTCGATATTCATTCTCGAACTCCCCGCGGGACACGGGTCCGCTCTTCAATTCTCGACCCCGATCGGTCCACGCCTCGTTTCATGCCCTCGATCGGTCCACGGGCAAAATTCCACGCCCGATCGGTCCACGCGTCCGAGCAATACTATAGACGACGCGAGCGGCGTTGGACTTGTAATTTTTTTTTTTTTTTTTTTTTTTTTTTATTCTCCGTCCCGTTCAACAGCCGGATCCTATCGATATTCATTCTCGAACTCCCCGCGGGACACGAGTCCGCTCTTCAATTCTCGACCCCGATCGGTCCACGCCTCGTTTCATGCCCTCGATCGGTCCACGGGCAAAATTCCACGCCCGATCGGTCCACGCGTCCGAGCAATACTATAGACGACGCGAGCGGCGTTGGACTTGTAATTTTTTTTTTTTTTTTTTTTTTTTTTTTTTTTTTATTCTCCGTCCCGTTCAACAGCCGGATCCTGTCGATATTCATTCTCGAACTCCCCGCGGGACACGGGTCCGCTCTTCAATTCTCGACCCCGATCGGTCCACGCCTCGTTTCATGCCCTCGATCGGTCCACGGGCAAAATTCCACGCCCGATCGGTCCACGCGTCCGAGCAATACTATAGACGACGCGAGCGGCGTTGGACTTGTAATTTTTTTTTTTTTTTTTTTTTTTTTTTTTTTTTTTTTATTCTCCGTCCCGTTCAACAGCCGGATCCTGTCGATATTCATTCTCGAACTCCCCGCGGGACACGGGTCCGCTCTTCAATTCTCGACCCCGATCGGTCCACGCCTCGTTTCATGCCCTCGATCGGTCCACGGGCAAAATCCCACGCCCGATCGGTCCACGCGTCCGAGCAATACTATAGACGACGCGAGCGGCGTTGGACTTGTAATTTTTTTTTTTTTTTTTTTTTTTTTTTTTTTTTTTTTTTTTTTATTCTCCGTCCCGTTCAACAGCCGGATCCTGTCGATATTCATTCTCGAACTCCCCGCGGGACACGGGTCCGCTCTTCAATTCTCGACCCCGATCGGTCCACGCCTCGTTTCATGCCCTCGATCGGTCCACGGGCAAAATTCCACGCCCGATCGGTCCACGCGTCCGAGCAATACTATAGACGACGCGAGCGGCGTTGGACTTGTAATTTTTTTTTTTTTTTTTTTTTTTTTTTTTTTTTTTTTTTTTTTTTTTTTTTTTTTTATTCTCCGTCCCGTTCAACAGCCGGATCCTATCGATATTCATTCTCGAACTCCCCGCGGGACACGGGTCCGCTCTTCAATTCTCGACCCCGATCGGTCCACGCCTCGTTTCATGCCCTCGATCGGTCCACGGGCAAAATTCCACGCCCGATCGGTCCACGCGTCCGAGCAATACTATAGACGACGCGAGCGGCGTTGGACTTGTAATTTTTTTTTTTTTTTTTTTTTTTTTTTTTTTTTTTTTTTTATTCTCCGTCCCGTTCAACAGCCGGATCCTGTCGATATTCATTCTCGAACTCCCCGCGGGACACGGGTCCGCTCTTCAATTCTCGACCCCGATCGGTCCACGCCTCGTTTCATGCCCTCGATCGGTCCACGGGCAAAATTCCACGCCCGATCGGTCCACGCGTCCGAGCAATACTATAGACGACGCGAGCGGCGTTGGACTTGTAATTTTTTTTTTTTTTTTTTTTTTTTTTTTTTTTTTTTTTTATTCTCCGTCCCGTTCAACAGCCGGATCCTGTCGATATTCATTCTCGAACTCCCCGCGGGACACGGGTCCGCTCTTCAATTCTCGACCCCGATCGGTCCACGCCTCGTTTCATGCCCTCGATCGGTCCACGGGCAAAATTCCACGCCCGATCGGTCCACGCGTCCGAGCAATACTATAGACGACGCGAGCGGCGTTGGACTTGTAATTTTTTTTTTTTTTTTTTTTTTTTTTTTTTTTATTCTCCGTCCCGTTCAACAGCCGGATCCTATCGATATTCATTCTCGAACTCCCCGCGGGACACGGTCCGCTCTTCAATTCTCGACCCCGATCGGTCCACGCCTCGTTTCATGCCCTCGATCGGTCCACGGGCAAAATTCCACGCCCGATCGGTCCACGCGTCCGAGCAATACTATAGACGACGCGAGCGGCGTTGGACTTGTAATTTTTTTTTTTTTTTTTTTTTTTTTTTTTTTTTTATTCTCCGTCCCGTTCAACAGCCGGATCCTGTCGATATTCATTCTCGAACTCCCCGCGGGACACGGGTCCGCTCTTCAATTCTCGACCCCGATCGGTCCACGCCTCGTTTCATGCCCTCGATCGGTCCACGGGCAAAATTCCACGCCCGATCGGTCCACGCGTCCGAGCAATACTATAGACGACGCGAGCGGCGTTGGACTTGTAATTTTTTTTTTTTTTTTTTTTTTTTTTTTTTTTTTTTTTTATTCTCCGTCCCGTTCAACAGCCGGATCCTGTCGATATTCATTCTCGAACTCCCCGCGGGACACGGGTCCGCTCTTCAATTCTCGACCCCGATCGGTCCACGCCTCGTTTCATGCCCTCGATCGGTCCACGGGCAAAATTCCACGCCCGATCGGTCCACGCGTCCGAGCAATACTATAGACGACGCGAGCGGCGTTGGACTTGTAATTTTTTTTTTTTTTTTTTTTTTTTTTTTTTTTTTTTTTTTATTCTCCGTCCCGTTCAACAGCCGGATCCTGTCGATATTCATTCTCGAACTCCCGCGGGACACGGGTCCGCTCTTCAATTCTCGACCCCGATCGGTCCACGCCTCGTTTCATGCCCTCGATCGGTCCACGGGCAAAATTCCACGCCCGATCGGTCCACGCGTCCGAGCAATACTATAGACGACGCGAGCGGCGTTGGACTTGTAATTTTTTTTTTTTTTTTTTTTTTTTTTTTTATTCTCCGTCCCGTTCAACAGCCGGATCCTGTCGATATTCATTCTCGAACTCCCCGCGGGACACGGGTCCGCTCTTCAATTCTCGACCCCGATCGGTCCACGCCTCGTTTCATGCCCTCGATCGGTCCACGGGCAAAATTCCACGCCCGATCGGTCCACGCGTCCGAGCAATACTATAGACGACGCGAGCGGCGTTGGACTTGTAATTTTTTTTTTTTTTTTTTTTTTTTTTTTTTTTTTTTTATTCTCCGTCCCGTTCAACAGCCGGATCCTGTCGATATTCATTCTCGAACTCCCGCGGGACACGGGTCCGCTCTTCAATTCTCGACCCCGATCGGTCCACGCCTCGTTTCATGCCCTCGATCGGTCCACGGGCAAAATTCCACGCCCGATCGGTCCACGCGTCCGAGCAATACTATAGACGACGCGAGCGGCGTTGGACTTGTAATTTTTTTTTTTTTTTTTTTTTTTTTTTTTTTTTTTTTTTTTTTTTTATTCTCCGTCCCGTTCAACAGCCGGATCCTGTCGATATTCATTCTCGAACTCCCCGCGGGACACGGGTCCGCTCTTCAATTCTCGACCCCGATCGGTCCACGCCTCGTTTCATGCCCTCGATCGGTCCACGGGCAAAATCCACGCCCGATCGGTCCACGCGTCCGAGCAATACTATAGACGACGCGAGCGGCGTTGGACTTGTAATTTTTTTTTTTTTTTTTTTTTTTTTTTTTTTTTTTTTTTTTATTCTCCGTCCCGTTCAACAGCCGGATCCTGTCGATATTCATTCTCGAACTCCCCGCGGGACACGGGTCCGCTCTTCAATTCTCGACCCCGATCGGTCCACGCCTCGTTTCATGCCCTCGATCGGTCCACGGGCAAAATTCCACGCCCGATCGGTCCACGCGTCCGAGCAATACTATAGACGACGCGAGCGGCGTTGGACTTGTAATTTTTTTTTTTTTTTTTTTTTTTTTTTTTTTTTTTTTTTTTTATTCTCCGTCCCGTTCAACAGCCGGATCCTGTCGATATTCATTCTCGAACTCCCCGCGGGGACACGGGTCCGCTCTTCAATTCTCGACCCCGATCGGTCCACGCCTCGTTTCATGCCCTCGATCGGTCCACGGGCAAAATTCCACGCCCGATCGGTCCACGCGTCCGAGCAATACTATAGACGACGCGAGCGGCGTTGGACTTGTAATTTTTTTTTTTTTTTTTTTTTTTT
>OX637863.1:18388752-18398252 GCA_951802705.1 Netelia virgata | reverse complement strand
CCCGTGGACCGATCGAGGGCATGAAACGAGGCGTGGACCGATCGGGGTCGAGAATTGAAGAGCGGACCCGTGTCCCGCGGGTGAGTTCGAGAATGAATATCGATAGGATCCGGCTGTTGAACGGGACGGAGAATAAAAAAAAAAAAAAAAAAAAAAAAATTACAAGTCCAACGCCGCTCGCGTCGTCTATAGTATTGCTCGGACGCGTGGACCGATCGGGCGTGGAATTTTGCCCGTGGACCGATCGAGGGCATGAAACGAGGCGTGGACCGATCGGGGTCGAGAATTGAAGAGCGGACCCGTGTCCCGCGGGGAGTTCGAGAATGAATATCGATAGGATCCGGCTGTTGAACGGGACGGAGAATAAAAAAAAAAAAAAAAAAAAAAAAATTACAAGTCCAACGCCGCTCGCGTCGTCTATAGTATTGCTCGGACGCGTGGACCGATCGGGCGTGGAATTTTGCCCGTGGACCGATCGAGGGCATGAAACGAGGCGTGGACCGATCGGGGTCGAGAATTGAAGAGCGGACCCGTGTCCCGCGGGGAGTTCGAGAATGAATATCGATAGGATCCGGCTGTTGAACGGGACGGAGAATAAAAAAAAAAAAAAAAAAAAAAAAAAAATTACAAGTCCAACGCCGCTCGCGTCGTCTATAGTATTGCTCGGACGCGTGGACCGATCGGGCGTGGAATTTTGCCCGTGGACCGATCGAGGGCATGAAACGAGGCGTGGACCGATCGGGGTCGAGAATTGAAGAGCGGACCCGTGTCCCGCGGGGAGTTCGAGAATGAATATCGATAGGATCCGGCTGTTGAACGGGACGGAGAATAAAAAAAAAAAAAAAAAAAAAAAAATTACAAGTCCAACGCCGCTCGCGTCGTCTATAGTATTGCTCGGACGCGTGGACCGATCGGGCGTGGAATTTTGCCCGTGGACCGATCGAGGGCATGAAACGAGGCGTGGACCGATCGGGGTCGAGAATTGAAGAGCGGACCCGTGTCCCGCGGGGAGTTCGAGAATGAATATCGATAGGATCCGGCTGTTGAACGGGACGGAGAATAAAAAAAAAAAAAAAAAAAAAAAAATTACAAGTCCAACGCCGCTCGCGTCGTCTATAGTATTGCTCGGACGCGTGGACCGATCGGGCGTGGAATTTTGCCCGTGGACCGATCGAGGGCATGAAACGAGGCGTGGACCGATCGGGGTCGAGAATTGAAGAGCGGACCCGTGTCCCGCGGGGAGTTCGAGAATGAATATCGATAGGATCCGGCTGTTGAACGGGACGGAGAATAAAAAAAAAAAAAAAAAAAAAAAAATTACAAGTCCAACGCCGCTCGCGTCGTCTATAGTATTGCTCGGACGCGTGGACCGATCGGGCGTGGAATTTTGCCCGTGGACCGATCGAGGGCATGAAACGAGGCGTGGACCGATCGGGGTCGAGAATTGAAGAGCGGACCCGTGTCCCGCGGGGAGTTCGAGAATGAATATCGATAGGATCCGGCTGTTGAACGGGACGGAGAATAAAAAAAAAAAAAAAAAAAAAAAATTACAAGTCCAACGCCGCTCGCGTCGTCTATAGTATTGCTCGGACGCGTGGACCGATCGGGCGTGGAATTTTGCCCGTGGACCGATCGAGGGCATGAAACGAGGCGTGGACCGATCGGGGTCGAGAATTGAAGAGCGGACCCGTGTCCCGCGGGGAGTTCGAGAATGAATATCGATAGGATCCGGCTGTTGAACGGGACGGAGAATAAAAAAAAAAAAAAAAAAAAAAAATTACAAGTCCAACGCCGCTCGCGTCGTCTATAGTATTGCTCGGACGCGTGGACCGATCGGGCGTGGAATTTTGCCCGTGGACCGATCGAGGGCATGAAACGAGGCGTGGACCGATCGGGGTCGAGAATTGAAGAGCGGACCCGTGTCCCGCGGGGAGTTCGAGAATGAATATCGATAGGATCCGGCTGTTGAACGGGACGGAGAATAAAAAAAAAAAAAAAAAAAATTACAAGTCCAACGCCGCTCGCGTCGTCTATAGTATTGCTCGGACGCGTGGACCGATCGGGCGTGGAATTTTGCCCGTGGACCGATCGAGGGCATGAAACGAGGCGTGGACCGATCGGGGTCGAGAATTGAAGAGCGGACCCGTGTCCCGCGGGGAGTTCGAGAATGAATATCGATAGGATCCGGCTGTTGAACGGGACGGAGAATAAAAAAAAAAAAAAAAAAAAAAAATTACAAGTCCAACGCCGCTCGCGTCGTCTATAGTATTGCTCGGACGCGTGGACCGATCGGGCGTGGAATTTTGCCCGTGGACCGATCGAGGGCATGAAACGAGGCGTGGACCGATCGGGGTCGAGAATTGAAGAGCGGACCCGTGTCCCGCGGGGAGTTCGAGAATGAATATCGATAGGATCCGGCTGTTGAACGGGACGGAGAATAAAAAAAAAAAAAAAAAAAATTACAAGTCCAACGCCGCTCGCGTCGTCTATAGTATTGCTCGGACGCGTGGACCGATCGGGCGTGGAATTTTGCCCGTGGACCGATCGAGGGCATGAAACGAGGCGTGGACCGATCGGGGTCGAGAATTGAAGAGCGGACCCGTGTCCCGCGGGGAGTTCGAGAATGAATATCGATAGGATCCGGCTGTTGAACGGGACGGAGAATAAAAAAAAAAAAAAAAAAAAAAAATTACAAGTCCAACGCCGCTCGCGTCGTCTATAGTATTGCTCGGACGCGTGGACCGATCGGGCGTGGAATTTTGCCCGTGGACCGATCGAGGGCATGAAACGAGGCGTGGACCGATCGGGGTCGAGAATTGAAGAGCGGACCCGTGTCCCGCGGGGAGTTCGAGAATGAATATCGATAGGATCCGGCTGTTGAACGGGACGGAGAATAAAAAAAAAAAAAAAAAAAAAAAATTACAAGTCCAACGCCGCTCGCGTCGTCTATAGTATTGCTCGGACGCGTGGACCGATCGGGCGTGGAATTTTGCCCGTGGACCGATCGAGGGCATGAAACGAGGCGTGGACCGATCGGGGTCGAGAATTGAAGAGCGGACCCGTGTCCCGCGGGGAGTTCGAGAATGAATATCGATAGGATCCGGCTGTTGAACGGGACGGAGAATAAAAAAAAAAAAAAAAAAAAAAAATTACAAGTCCAACGCCGCTCGCGTCGTCTATAGTATTGCTCGGACGCGTGGACCGATCGGGCGTGGAATTTTGCCCGTGGACCGATCGAGGGCATGAAACGAGGCGTGGACCGATCGGGGTCGAGAATTGAAGAGCGGACCCGTGTCCCGCGGGGAGTTCGAGAATGAATATCGATAGGATCCGGCTGTTGAACGGGACGGAGAATAAAAAAAAAAAAAAAAAAAAAAAAATTACAAGTCCAACGCCGCTCGCGTCGTCTATAGTATTGCTCGGACGCGTGGACCGATCGGGCGTGGAATTTTGCCCGTGGACCGATCGAGGGCATGAAACGAGGCGTGGACCGATCGGGGTCGAGAATTGAAGAGCGGACCCGTGTCCCGCGGGGAGTTCGAGAATGAATATCGATAGGATCCGGCTGTTGAACGGGACGGAGAATAAAAAAAAAAAAAAAAAAAAAAAAAAAAATTACAAGTCCAACGCCGCTCGCGTCGTCTATAGTATTGCTCGGACGCGTGGACCGATCGGGCGTGGAATTTTGCCCGTGGACCGATCGAGGGCATGAAACGAGGCGTGGACCGATCGGGGTCGAGAATTGAAGAGCGGACCCGTGTCCCGCGGGGAGTTCGAGAATGAATATCGATAGGATCCGGCTGTTGAACGGGACGGAGAATAAAAAAAAAAAAAAAAAAAAAAAAATTACAAGTCCAACGCCGCTCGCGTCGTCTATAGTATTGCTCGGACGCGTGGACCGATCGGGCGTGGAATTTTGCCCGTGGACCGATCGAGGGCATGAAACGAGGCGTGGACCGATCGGGGTCGAGAATTGAAGAGCGGACTCGTGTCCCGCGGGGAGTTCGAGAATGAATATCGATAGGATCCGGCTGTTGAACGGGACGGAGAATAAAAAAAAAAAAAAAAAAAAAAAAATTACAAGTCCAACGCCGCTCGCGTCGTCTATAGTATTGCTCGGACGCGTGGACCGATCGGGCGTGGAATTTTGCCCGTGGACCGATCGAGGGCATGAAACGAGGCGTGGACCGATCGGGGTCGAGAATTGAAGAGCGGACCCGTGTCCCGCGGGGAGTTCGAGAATGAATATCGATAGGATCCGGCTGTTGAACGGGACGGAGAATAAAAAAAAAAAAAAAAAAAAAAAAATTACAAGTCCAACGCCGCTCGCGTCGTCTATAGTATTGCTCGGACGCGTGGACCGATCGGGCGTGGAATTTTGCCCGTGGACCGATCGAGGGCATGAAACGAGGCGTGGACCGATCGGGGTCGAGAACTGAAGAGCGGACCCGTGTCCCGCGGGGAGTTCGAGAATGAATATCGATAGGATCCGGCTGTTGAACGGGACGGAGAATAAAAAAAAAAAAAAAAAAAAAAAAAAAATTACAAGTCCAACGCCGCTCGCGTCGTCTATAGTATTGCTCGGACGCGTGGACCGATCGGGCGTGGAATTTTGCCCGTGGACCGATCGAGGGCATGAAACGAGGCGTGGACCGATCGGGGTCGAGAATTGAAGAGCGGACTCGTGTCCCGCGGGGAGTTCGAGAATGAATATCGATAGGATCCGGCTGTTGAACGGGACGGAGAATAAAAAAAAAAAAAAAAAAAAAAAAAAAAATTACAAGTCCAACGCCGCTCGCGTCGTCTATAGTATTGCTCGGACGCGTGGACCGATCGGGCGTGGAATTTTGCCCGTGGACCGATCGAGGGCATGAAACGAGGCGTGGACCGATCGGGGTCGAGAATTGAAGAGCGGACCCGTGTCCCGCGGGGAGTTCGAGAATGAATATCGATAGGATCCGGCTGTTGAACGGGACGGAGAATAAAAAAAAAAAAAAAAAAAAAAAAAAAAATTACAAGTCCAACGCCGCTCGCGTCGTCTATAGTATTGCTCGGACGCGTGGACCGATCGGGCGTGGAATTTTGCCCGTGGACCGATCGAGGGCATGAAACGAGGCGTGGACCGATCGGGGTCGAGAATTGAAGAGCGGACCCGTGTCCCGCGGGGAGTTCGAGAATGAATATCGATAGGATCCGGCTGTTGAACGGGACGGAGAATAAAAAAAAAAAAAAAAAAAAAAAATTACAAGTCCAACGCCGCTCGCGTCGTCTATAGTATTGCTCGGACGCGTGGACCGATCGGGCGTGGAATTTTGCCCGTGGACCGATCGAGGGCATGAAACGAGGCGTGGACCGATCGGGGTCGAGAATTGAAGAGCGGACTCGTGTCCCGCGGGGAGTTCGAGAATGAATATCGATAGGATCCGGCTGTTGAACGGGACGGAGAATAAAAAAAAAAAAAAAAAAAAAAAATTACAAGTCCAACGCCGCTCGCGTCGTCTATAGTATTGCTCGGACGCGTGGACCGATCGGGCGTGGAATTTTGCCCGTGGACCGATCGAGGGCATGAAACGAGGCGTGGACCGATCGGGGTCGAGAATTGAAGAGCGGACCCGTGTCCCGCGGGGAGTTCGAGAATGAATATCGATAGGATCCGGCTGTTGAACGGGACGGAGAATAAAAAAAAAAAAAAAAAAAAAAAAATTACAAGTCCAACGCCGCTCGCGTCGTCTATAGTATTGCTCGGACGCGTGGACCGATCGGGCGTGGAATTTTGCCCGTGGACCGATCGAGGGCATGAAACGAGGCGTGGACCGATCGGGGTCGAGAACTGAAGAGCGGACCCGTGTCCCGCGGGGAGTTCGAGAATGAATATCGATAGGATCCGGCTGTTGAACGGGACGGAGAATAAAAAAAAAAAAAAAAAAAAAAAAAAAATTACAAGTCCAACGCCGCTCGCGTCGTCTATAGTATTGCTCGGACGCGTGGACCGATCGGGCGTGGAATTTTGCCCGTGGACCGATCGAGGGCATGAAACGAGGCGTGGACCGATCGGGGTCGAGAATTGAAGAGCGGACCCGTGTCCCGCGGGGAGTTCGAGAATGAATATCGATAGGATCCGGCTGTTGAACGGGACGGAGAATAAAAAAAAAAAAAAAAAAAAAAATTACAAGTCCAACGCCGCTCGCGTCGTCTATAGTATTGCTCGGACGCGTGGACCGATCGGGCGTGGAATTTTGCCCGTGGACCGATCGAGGGCATGAAACGAGGCGTGGACCGATCGGGGTCGAGAATTGAAGAGCGGACTCGTGTCCCGCGGGGAGTTCGAGAATGAATATCGATAGGATCCGGCTGTTGAACGGGACGGAGAATAAAAAAAAAAAAAAAAAAAAAAAAAAAAATTACAAGTCCAACGCCGCTCGCGTCGTCTATAGTATTGCTCGGACGCGTGGACCGATCGGGCGTGGAATTTTGCCCGTGGACCGATCGAGGGCATGAAACGAGGCGTGAACCGATCGGGGTCGAGAATTGAAGAGCGGACCCGTGTCCCGCGGGGAGTTCGAGAATGAATATCGATAGGATCCGGCTGTTGAACGGGACGGAGAATAAAAAAAAAAAAAAAAAAAATTACAAGTCCAACGCCGCTCGCGTCGTCTATAGTATTGCTCGGACGCGTGGACCGATCGGGCGTGGAATTTTGCCCGTGGACCGATCGAGGGCATGAAACGAGGCGTGGACCGATCGGGGTCGAGAATTGAAGAGCGGACCCGTGTCCCGCGGGGAGTTCGAGAATGAATATCGATAGGATCCGGCTGTTGAACGGGACGGAGAATAAAAAAAAAAAAAAAAAAAAAAAATTACAAGTCCAACGCCGCTCGCGTCGTCTATAGTATTGCTCGGACGCGTGGACCGATCGGGCGTGGAATTTTGCCCGTGGACCGATCGAGGGCATGAAACGAGGCGTGGACCGATCGGGGTCGAGAATTGAAGAGCGGACCCGTGTCCCGCGGGGAGTTCGAGAATGAATATCGATAGGATCCGGCTGTTGAACGGGACGGAGAATAAAAAAAAAAAAAAAAAAAAAAAAATTACAAGTCCAACGCCGCTCGCGTCGTCTATAGTATTGCTCGGACGCGTGGACCGATCGGGCGTGGAATTTTGCCCGTGGACCGATCGAGGGCATGAAACGAGGCGTGGACCGATCGGGGTCGAGAATTGAAGAGCGGACCCGTGTCCCGCGGGGAGTTCGAGAATGAATATCGATAGGATCCGGCTGTTGAACGGGACGGAGAATAAAAAAAAAAAAAAAAAAAAAAAAAAAAAAAAAAAAATTACAAGTCCAACGCCGCTCGCGTCGTCTATAGTATTGCTCGGACGCGTGGACCGATCGGGCGTGGAATTTTGCCCGTGGACCGATCGAGGGCATGAAACGAGGCGTGGACCGATCGGGGTCGAGAATTGAAGAGCGGACCCGTGTCCCGCGGGGAGTTCGAGAATGAATATCGATAGGATCCGGCTGTTGAACGGGACGGAGAATAAAAAAAAAAAAAAAAAAAAAAAAAAAAATTACAAGTCCAACGCCGCTCGCGTCATCTATAGTATTGCTCGGACGCGTGGACCGATCGGGCGTGGAATTTTGCCCGTGGACCGATCGAGGGCATGAAACGAGGCGTGGACCGATCGGGGTCGAGAATTGAAGAGCGGACCCGTGTCCGGCGGGGAGTTCGAGAATGAATATCGATAGGATCCGGCTGTTGAACGGGACGGAGAATAAAAAAAAAAAAAAAAAAAAAAAAATTACAAGTCCAACGCCGCTCGCGTCGTCTATAGTATTGCTCGGACGCGTGGACCGATCGGGCGTGGAATTTTGCCCGTGGACCGATCGAGGGCATGAAACGAGGCGTGGACCGATCGGGGTCGAGAATTGAAGAGCGGACCCGTGTCCCGCGGGGAGTTCGAGAATGAATATCGATAGGATCCGGCTGTTGAACGGGACGGAGAATAAAAAAAAAAAAAAAAAAAAAAAAAAATTACAAGTCCAACGCCGCTCGCGTCGTCTATAGTATTGCTCGGACGCGTGGACCGATCGGGCGTGGAATTTTGCCCGTGGACCGATCGAGGGCATGAAACGAGGCGTGGACCGATCGGGGTCGAGAATTGAAGAGCGGACCCGTGTCCCGCGGGGAGTTCGAGAATGAATATCGATAGGATCCGGCTGTTGAACGGGACGGAGAATAAAAAAAAAAAAAAAAAAAAAAAAAAAAAAAAAAAAAATTACAAGTCCAACGCCGCTCGCGTCGTCTATAGTATTGCTCGGACGCGTGGACCGATCGGGCGTGGAATTTTGCCCGTGGACCGATCGAGGGCATGAAACGAGGCGTGGACCGATCGGGGTCGAGAATTGAAGAGCGGACCCGTGTCCCGCGGGGAGTTCGAGAATGAATATCGATAGGATCCGGCTGTTGAACGGGACGGAGAATAAAAAAAAAAAAAAAAAAAAAAAAAAAAATTACAAGTCCAACGCCGCTCGCGTCGTCTATAGTATTGCTCGGACGCGTGGACCGATCGGGCGTGGAATTTTGCCCGTGGACCGATCGAGGGCATGAAACGAGGCGTGGACCGATCGGGGTCGAGAATTGAAGAGCGGACCCGTGTCCCGCGGGGAGTTCGAGAATGAATATCGATAGGATCCGGCTGTTGAACGGGACGGAGAATAAAAAAAAAAAAAAAAAAAAAAAAATTACAAGTCCAACGCCGCTCGCGTCGTCTATAGTATTGCTCGGACGCGTGGACCGATCGGGCGTGGAATTTTGCCCGTGGACCGATCGAGGGCATGAAACGAGGCGTGGACCGATCGGGGTCGAGAATTGAAGAGCGGACCCGTGTCCCGCGGGGAGTTCGAGAATGAATATCGATAGGATCCGGCTGTTGAACGGGACGGAGAATAAAAAACAAAAAAAAAAAAAAAAAAAAAATTACAAGTCCAACGCCGCTCGCGTCGTCTATAGTATTGCTCGGACGCGTGGACCGATCGGGCGTGGAATTTTGCCCGTGGACCGATCGAGGGCATGAAACGAGGCGTGGACCGATCGGGGTCGAGAATTGAAGAGCGGACCCGTGTCCCGCGGGGAGTTCGAGAATGAATATCGATAGGATCCGGCTGTTGAACGGGACGGAGAATAAAAAAAAAAAAAAAAAAAAAAAAAAAAAAAAAAAAAAAATTACAAGTCCAACGCCGCTCGCGTCATCTATAGTATTGCTCGGACGCGTGGACCGATCGGGCGTGGAATTTTGCCCGTGGACCGATCGAGGGCATGAAACGAGGCGTGGACCGATCGGGGTCGAGAATTGAAGAGCGGACCCGTGTCCCGCGGGGAGTTCGAGAATGAATATCGATAGGATCCGGCTGTTGAACGGGACGGAGAATAAAAAAAAAAAAAAAAAAAAAAAAATTACAAGTCCAACGCCGCTCGCGTCGTCTATAGTATTGCTCGGACGCG
>OX637863.1:18346252-18368752 GCA_951802705.1 Netelia virgata | reverse complement strand
AATTTTGCCCGTGGACCGATCGAGGGCATGAAACGAGGCGTGGACCGATCGGGGTCGAGAATTGAAGAGCGGACCCGTGTCCCGCGGGGAGTTCGAGAATGAATATCGATAGGATCCGGCTGTTGAACGGGACGGAGAATAAAAAAAAAAAAAACAAAAAAAAACAAAAAATTACAAGTCCAACGCCGCTCGCGTCGTCTATAGTATTGCTCGGACGCGTGGACCGATCGGGCGTGGAATTTTGCCCGTGGACCGATCGAGGGCATGAAACGAGGCGTGGACCGATCGGGGTCGAGAATTGAAGAGCGGACCCGTGTCCCGCGGGGAGTTCGAGAATGAATATCGATAGGATCCGGCTGTTGAACGGGACGGAGAATAAAAAAAAAAAAAACAAAAAAAAACAAAAAATTACAAGTCCAACGCCGCTCGCGTCGTCTATAGTATTGCTCGGACGCGTGGACCGATCGGGCGTGGAATTTTGCCCGTGGACCGATCGAGGGCATGAAACGAGGCGTGGACCGATCGGGGTCGAGAATTGAAGAGCGGACTCGTGTCCCGCGGGGAGTTCGAGAATGAATATCGATAGGATCCGGCTGTTGAACGGGACGGAGAATAAAAAAAAAAAAAAAAAAAAAAAAAAAAATTACAAGTCCAACGCCGCTCGCGTCGTCTATAGTATTGCTCGGACGCGTGGACCGATCGGGCGTGGAATTTTGCCCGTGGACCGATCGAGGGCATGAAACGAGGCGTGGACCGATCGGGGTCGAGAATTGAAGAGCGGACTCGTGTCCCGCGGGGAGTTCGAGAATGAATATCGATAGGATCCGGCTGTTGAACGGGACGGAGAATAAAAAAAAAAAAAAAAAAAAAAAAAAAATTACAAGTCCAACGCCGCTCGCGTCGTCTATAGTATTGCTCGGACGCGTGGACCGATCGGGCGTGGAATTTTGCCCGTGGACCGATCGAGGGCATGAAACGAGGCGTGGACCGATCGGTGTCGAGAATTGAAGAGCGGACCCGTGTCCCGCGGGGAGTTCGAGAATGAATATCGATAGGATCCGGCTGTTGAACGGGACGGAGAATAAAAAAAAAAAAAAAAAAAAAAAAAAAAATTACAAGTCCAACGCCGCTCGCGTCGTCTATAGTATTGCTCGGACGCGTGGACCGATCGGGCGTGGAATTTTGCCCGTGGACCGATCGAGGGCATGAAACGAGGCGTGGACCGATCGGGGTCGAGAATTGAAGAGCGGACCCGTGTCCCGCGGGGAGTTCGAGAATGAATATCGATAGGATCCGGCTGTTGAACGGGACGGAGAATAAAAAAAAAAAAAAAAAAAAAAAAAAAAAATTACAAGTCCAACGCCGCTCGCGTCGTCTATAGTATTGCTCGGACGCGTGGACCGATCGGGCGTGGAATTTTGCCTGTGGACCGATCGAGGGCATGAAACGAGGCGTGGACCGATCGGGGTCGAGAATTGAAGAGCGGACCCGTGTCCCGCGGGGAGTTCGAGAATGAATATCGATAGGATCCGGCTGTTGAACGGGACGGAGAATAAAAAAAAAAAAAAAAAAAAAAAAAAAAATTACAAGTCCAACGCCGCTCGCGTCGTCTATAGTATTGCTCGGACGCGTGGACCGATCGGGCGTGGAATTTTGCCCGTGGACCGATCGAGGGCATGAAACGAGGCGTGGACCGATCGGGGTCGAGAATTGAAGAGCGGACCCGTGTCCCGCGGGGAGTTCGAGAATGAATATCGGTAGGATCCGGCTGTTGAACGGGACGGAGAATAAAAAAAAAAAAAAAAAAAAAAAAAAAAAAAAATTACAAGTCCAACGCCGCTCGCGTCGTCTATAGTATTGCTCGGACGCGTGGACCGATCGGGCGTGGAATTTTGCCCGTGGACCGATCGAGGGCATGAAACGAGGCGTGGACCGATCGGGGTCGAGAATTGAAGAGCGGACCCGCGTCCCGCGGGGAGTTCGGGAATGAATATCGATAGGATCCGGCTGTTGAACGGGACGGAGAATAAAAAAAAAAAAAAAAAAAAAAAAAAAAAATTACAAGTCCAACGCCGCTCGCGTCGTCTATAGTATTGCTCGGACGCGTGGACCGATCGGGCGTGGAATTTTGCCCGTGGACCGATCGAGGGCATGAAACGAGGCGTGGACCGATCGGGGTCGAGAATTGAAGAGTGGACCCGTGTCCCGCGGGGAGTTCGAGAATGAATATCGATAGGATCCGGCTGTTGAACGGGACGGAGAATAAAAAAAAAAAAAAAAAATTACAAGTCCAACGCCGCTCGCGTCATCTATAGTATTGCTCGGACGCGTGGACCGATCGGGCGTGGAATTTTGCCCGTGGACCGATCGAGGGCATGAAACGAGGCGTGGACCGATCGGGGTCGAGAATTGAAGAGCGGACCCGTGTCCCGCGGGGAGTTCGAGAATGAATATCGATAGGATCCGGCTGTTGAACGGGACGGAGAATAAAAAAAAAAAAAAAAAATTACAAGTCCAACGCCGCTCGCGTCATCTATAGTATTGCTCGGACGCGTGGACCGATCGGGCGTGGAATTTTGCCCGTGGACCGATCGAGGGCATGAAACGAGGCGTGGACCGATCGGGGTCGAGAATTGAAGAGCGGACCCGTGTCCCGCGGGGAGTTCGAGAATGAATATCGATAGGATCCGGCTGTTGAACGGGACGGAGAATAAAAAAAAAAAAAAAAAAAAAAAATTACAAGTCCAACGCCGCTCGCGTCGTCTATAGTATTGCTCGGACGCGTGGACCGATCGGGCGTGGAATTTTGCCCGTGGACCGATCGAGGGCATGAAACGAGGCGTGGACCGATCGGGGTCGAGAATTGAAGAGCGGACCCGTGTCCCGCGGGGAGTTCGAGAATGAATATCGATAGGATCCGGCTGTTGAACGGGACGGAGAATAAAAAAAAAAAAAAAAAAAAAAAAAAAAATTACAAGTCCAACGCCGCTCGCGTCGTCTATAGTATTGCTCGGACGCGTGGACCGATCGGGCGTGGAATTTTGCCCGTGGACCGATCGAGGGCATGAAACGAGGCGTGGACCGATCGGGGTCGAGAATTGAAGAGCGGACCCGTGTCCCGCGGGGAGTTCGAGAATGAATATCGATAGGATCCGGCTGTTGAACGGGACGGAGAATAAAAAAAAAAAAAAAAAAAAAAAAAAAAAAATTACAAGTCCAACGCCGCTCGCGTCGTCTATAGTATTGCTCGGACGCGTGGACCGATCGGGCGTGGAATTTTGCCTGTGGACCGATCGAGGGCATGAAACGAGGCGTGGACCGATCGGGGTCGAGAATTGAAGAGCGGACCCGTGTCCCGCGGGGAGTTCGAGAATGAATATCGATAGGATCCGGCTGTTGAACGGGACGGAGAATAAAAAAAAAAAAAAAAAAAAAAAAAAAAAAAAAATTACAAGTCCAACGCCGCTCGCGTCGTCTATAGTATTGCTCGGACGCGTGGACCGATCGGGCGTGGAATTTTGCCCGTGGACCGATCGAGGGCATGAAACGAGGCGTGGACCGATCGGGGTCGAGAATTGAAGAGCGGACTCGTGTCCCGCGGGGAGTTCGAGAATGAATATCGATAGGATCCGGCTGTTGAACGGGACGGAGAAAAAAAAAAAAAAAAAAAAAAAAAAAAAAAAAAAAAATTACAAGTCCAACGCCGCTCGCGTCGTCTATAGTATTGCTCGGACGCGTGGACCGATCGGGCGTGGAATTTTGCCCGTGGACCGATCGAGGGCATGAAACGAGGCGTGGACCGATCGGGGTCGAGAATTGAAGAGCGGACCCGTGTCCCGCGGGGAGTTCGAGAATGAATATCGATAGGATCCGGCTGTTGAACGGGACGGAGAATAAAAAAAAAAAAAAAAAAAAAAAAAATTACAAGTCCAACGCCGCTCGCGTCGTCTATAGTATTGCTCGGACGCGTGGACCGATCGGGCGTGGAATTTTGCCCGTGGACCGATCGAGGGCATGAAACGAGGCGTGGACCGATCGGGGTCGAGAATTGAAGAGCGGACCCGTGTCCCGCGGGGAGTTCGAGAATGAATATCGATAGGATCCGGCTGTTGAACGGGACGGAGAATAAAAAAAAAAAAAAAAAAAAAAAAAAAAAAAAAAAAAAAAAATTACAAGTCCAACGCCGCTCGCGTCGTCTATAGTATTGCTCGGACGCGTGGACCGATCGGGCGTGGAATTTTGCCCGTGGACCGATCGAGGGCATGAAACGAGGCGTGGACCGATCGGGGTCGAGAATTGAAGAGCGGACCCGTGTCCCGCGGGGAGTTCGAGAATGAATATCGATAGGATCCGGCTGTTGAACGGGACGGAGAATAAAAAAAAAAAAAACAAAAAAAAACAAAAAATTACAAGTCCAACGCCGCTCGCGTCGTCTATAGTATTGCTCGAACGCGTGGACCGATCGGGCGTGGAATTTTGCCCGTGGACCGATCGAGGGCATGAAACGAGGCGTGGACCGATCGGGGTCGAGAATTGAAGAGCGGACTCGTGTCCCGCGGGGAGTTCGAGAATGAATATCGATAGGATCCGGCTGTTGAACGGGACGGAGAATAAAAAAAAAAAAAAAAAAAAAAAAAAAAAAAAAAAATTACAAGTCCAACGCCGCTCGCGTCGTCTATAGTATTGCTCGGACGCGTGGACCGATCGGGCGTGGAATTTTGCCCGTGGACCGATCGAGGGCATGAAACGAGGCGTGGACCGATCGGGGTCGAGAATTGAAGAGCGGACCCGTGTCCCGCGGGGAGTTCGAGAATGAATATCGATAGGATCCGGCTGTTGAACGGGACGGAGAATAAAAAAAAAAAAAAAAAAAAAAAAAAAAAATTACAAGTCCAACGCCGCTCGCGTCGTCTATAGTATTGCTCGGACGCGTGGACCGATCGGGCGTGGAATTTTGCCCGTGGACCGATCGAGGGCATGAAACGAGGCGTGGACCGATCGGGGTCGAGAATTGAAGAGCGGACCCGTGTCCCGCGGGGAGTTCGAGAATGAATATCGATAGGATCCGGCTGTTGAACGGGACGGAGAATAAAAAAAAAAAAAAAAAAAAAAAATTACAAGTCCAACGCCGCTCGCGTCGTCTATAGTATTGCTCGGACGCGTGGACCGATCGGGCGTGGAATTTTGCCCGTGGACCGATCGAGGGCATGAAACGAGGCGTGGACCGATCGGGGTCGAGAATTGAAGAGCGGACCCGTGTCCCGCGGGGAGTTCGAGAATGAATATCGATAGGATCCGGCTGTTGAACGGGACGGAGAATAAAAAAAAAAAAAAAAAAAAAAAAAAAAATTACAAGTCCAACGCCGCTCGCGTCGTCTATAGTATTGCTCGGACGCGTGGACCGATCGGGCGTGGAATTTTGCCCGTGGACCGATCGAGGGCATGAAACGAGGCGTGGACCGATCGGGGTCGAGAATTGAAGAGCGGACCCGTGTCCCGCGGGGAGTTCGAGAATGAATATCGATAGGATCCGGCTGTTGAACGGGACGGAGAATAAAAAAAAAAAAAAAAAAATTACAAGTCCAACGCCGCTCGCGTCGTCTATAGTATTGCTCGGACGCGTGGACCGATCGGGCGTGGAATTTTGCCTGTGGACCGATCGAGGGCATGAAACGAGGCGTGGACCGATCGGGGTCGAGAATTGAAGAGCGGACCCGTGTCCCGCGGGGAGTTCGAGAATGAATATCGATAGGATCCGGCTGTTGAACGGGACGGAGAATAAAAAAAAAAAAAAAAAAAAAAAAAAAAAAAAAATTACAAGTCCAACGCCGCTCGCGTCGTCTATAGTATTGCTCGGACGCGTGGACCGATCGGGCGTGGAATTTTGCCCGTGGACCGATCGAGGGCATGAAACGAGGCGTGGACCGATCGGGGTCGAGAATTGAAGAGCGGACTCGTGTCCCGCGGGGAGTTCGAGAATGAATATCGATAGGATCCGGCTGTTGAACGGGACGGAGAAAAAAAAAAAAAAAAAAAAAAAAAAAAAAAAAAAAAATTACAAGTCCAACGCCGCTCGCGTCGTCTATAGTATTGCTCGGACGCGTGGACCGATCGGGCGTGGAATTTTGCCCGTGGACCGATCGAGGGCATGAAACGAGGCGTGGACCGATCGGGGTCGAGAATTGAAGAGCGGACCCGTGTCCCGCGGGGAGTTCGAGAATGAATATCGATAGGATCCGGCTGTTGAACGGGACGGAGAATAAAAAAAAAAAAAAAAAAAAAAAAAATTACAAGTCCAACGCCGCTCGCGTCGTCTATAGTATTGCTCGGACGCGTGGACCGATCGGGCGTGGAATTTTGCCCGTGGACCGATCGAGGGCATGAAACGAGGCGTGGACCGATCGGGGTCGAGAATTGAAGAGCGGACCCGTGTCCCGCGGGGAGTTCGAGAATGAATATCGATAGGATCCGGCTGTTGAACGGGACGGAGAATAAAAAAAAAAAAAAAAAAAAAAAAAAAAAAAAAAAAAAATTACAAGTCCAACGCCGCTCGCGTCGTCTATAGTATTGCTCGGACGCGTGGACCGATCGGGCGTGGAATTTTGCCCGTGGACCGATCGAGGGCATGAAACGAGGCGTGGACCGATCGGGGTCGAGAATTGAAGAGCGGACCCGTGTCCCGCGGGGAGTTCGAGAATGAATATCGATAGGATCCGGCTGTTGAACGGGACGGAGAATAAAAAAAAAAAAAAACAAAAAAAAACAAAAAATTACAAGTCCAACGCCGCTCGCGTCGTCTATAGTATTGCTCGAACGCGTGGACCGATCGGGCGTGGAATTTTGCCCGTGGACCGATCGAGGGCATGAAACGAGGCGTGGACCGATCGGGGTCGAGAATTGAAGAGCGGACTCGTGTCCCGCGGGGAGTTCGAGAATGAATATCGATAGGATCCGGCTGTTGAACGGGACGGAGAATAAAAAAAAAAAAAAAAAAAAAAAAAAAAAAAAAAAATTACAAGTCCAACGCCGCTCGCGTCGTCTATAGTATTGCTCGGACGCGTGGACCGATCGGGCGTGGAATTTTGCCCGTGGACCGATCGAGGGCATGAAACGAGGCGTGGACCGATCGGGGTCGAGAATTGAAGAGCGGACCCGTGTCCCGCGGGGAGTTCGAGAATGAATATCGATAGGATCCGGCTGTTGAACGGGACGGAGAATAAAAAAAAAAAAAAAAAAAAAAAAAAAAAATTACAAGTCCAACGCCGCTCGCGTCGTCTATAGTATTGCTCGGACGCGTGGACCGATCGGGCGTGGAATTTTGCCCGTGGACCGATCGAGGGCATGAAACGAGGCGTGGACCGATCGGGGTCGAGAATTGAAGAGCGGACCCGTGTCCCGCGGGGAGTTCGAGAATGAATATCGATAGGATCCGGCTGTTGAACGGGACGGAGAATAAAAAAAAAAAAAAAAAAAAAAAAAAAAAAAAAAAAAAATTACAAGTCCAACGCCGCTCGCGTCGTCTATAGTATTGCTCGGACGCGTGGACCGATCGGGCGTGGAATTTTGCCCGTGGACCGATCGAGGGCATGAAACGAGGCGTGGACCGATCGGGGTCGAGAATTGAAGAGCGGACCCGTGTCCCGCGGGGAGTTCGAGAATGAATATCGATAGGATCCGGCTGTTGAAACGGGGACGGAGAATAAAAAAAAAAAAAACAAAAAAAAACAAAAAATTACAAGTCCAACGCCGCTCGCGTCGTCTATAGTATTGCTCGAACGCGTGGACCGATCGGGCGTGGAATTTTGCCCGTGGACCGATCGAGGGCATGAAACGAGGCGTGGACCGATCGGGTCGAGAATTGAAGAGCGGACTCGTGTCCCGCGGGGGAGTTCGAGAATGAATATCGATAGGATCCGCTGTTGAACGGGACGGAGAATAAAAAAAAAAAAAAAAAAAAAAAAAAAAAAAAAAATTACAAGTCCAACGCCGCTCGCGTCGTCTATAGTATTGCTCGACGCGTGGACCGATCGGGCGTGGAATTTTGCCCGTGGACCGATCGAGGGCATGAAACGAGGCGTGGACCGATCGGGGTCGAGAATTGAAGAGCGGACCCGTGTCCCGCGGGGAGTTCGAGAATGAATATCGATAGGATCCGGCTGTTGAACGGGACGGAGAATAAAAAAAAAAAAAAAAAAAAAAAAAAAAAATTACAAGTCCAACGCCGCTCGCGTCGTCTATAGTATTGCTCGGACGCGTGGGACCGATCGGGCGTGGAATTTTGCCCGTGGACCGATCGAGGGCATGAAACGAGGCGTGGACCGATCGGGGTCGAGAATTGAAGAGTGGACCCGTGTCCCGCGGGGAGTTCGAGAATGAATATCGATAGGATCCGGCTGTTGAACGGGACGGAGAATAAAAAAAAAAAAAAAAAAATTACAAGTCCAACGCCGCTCGCGTCGTCTATAGTATTGCTCGGACGCGTGGACCGATCGGGCGTGGAATTTTGCCCGTGGACCGATCGAGGGCATGAAACGAGGCGTGGGACCGATCGGGGTCGAGAATTGAAGAGCGGACCCGTGTCCCGCGGGGAGTTCGAGAATGAATATCGATAGGATCCGGCTGTTGAACGGGACAGAATAAAAAAAAAAAAAAAAAAAAAAAAAAAAAAAAAAAAAATTACAAGTCCAACGCCGCTCGCGTCGTCTATAGTATTGCTCGGACGCGTGGACCGATCGGGCGTGGAATTTTGCCCGTGGACCGATCGAGGGCATGAAACGAGGCGTGGACCGATCGGGGTCGAGAATTGAAGAGCGGACCCGTGTCCCGCGGGGAGTTCGAGAATGAATATCGATAGGATCCGGCTGTTGAACGGGACGGAGAATAAAAAAAAAAAAACAAAAAAAAAAACAAAAAATTACAAGTCCAACGCCGCTCGCGTCGTCTATAGTATTGCTCGGACGCGTGGACCGATCGGGCGTGGAATTTTGCCCGTGGACCGATCGAGGGCATGAAACGAGGCGTGGACCGATCGGGGTCGAGAATTGAAGAGCGGACTCGTGTCCCGCGGGGAGTTCGAGAATGAATATCGATAGGATCCGGCTGTTGAACGGGACGGAGAATAAAAAAAAAAAAAAAAAAAATTACAAGTCCAACGCCGCTCGCGTCGTCTATAGTATTGCTCGGACGCGTGGACCGATCGGGCGTGGAATTTTGCCCGTGGACCGATCGAGGGCATGAAACGAGGCGTGGACCGATCGGGGTCGAGAATTGAAGAGCGGACTCGTGTCCCGCGGGGAGTTCGAGAATGAATATCGATAGGATCCGGCTGTTGAACGGGACGGAGAATAAAAAAAAAAAAAAAAAAAAAAAAAAAAAAAAAATTACAAGTCCAACGCCGCTCGCGTCGTCTATAGTATTGCTCGGACGCGTGGACCGATCGGGCGTGGAATTTTGCCCGTGGACCGATCGAGGACATGAAACGAGGCGTGGACCGATCGGGGTCGAGAATTGAAGAGCGGACTCGTGTCCCGCGGGGAGTTCGAGAATGAATATCGATAGGATCCGGCTGTTGAACGGGACGGAGAAAAAAAAAAAAAAAAAAAAAAAAAAAAAAAAATTACAAGTCCAACGCCGCTCGCGTCGTCTATAGTATTGCTCGGACGCGTGGACCGATCGGGCGTGGAATTTTGCCCGTGGACCGATCGAGGGCATGAAACGAGGCGTGGACCGATCGGGGTCGAGAATTGAAGAGCGGACCCGTGTCCCGCGGGGAGTTCGAGAATGAATATCGATAGGATCCGGCTGTTGAACGGGACGGAGAATAAAAAAAAAAAAAACAAAAAAAAACAAAAAATTACAAGTCCAACGCCGCTCGCGTCGTCTATAGTATTGCTCGGACGCGTGGACCGATCGGGCGTGGAATTTTGCCCGTGGACCGATCGAGGGCATGAAACGAGGCGTGGACCGATCGGGGTCGAGAATTGAAGAGCGGACTCGTGTCCCGCGGGGAGTTCGAGAATGAATATCGATAGGATCCGGCTGTTGAACGGGACGGAGAATAAAAAAAAAAAAAAAAAAAAAAAAAAAAAAAAAATTACAAGTCCAACGCCGCTCGCGTCGTCTATAGTATTGCTCGGACGCGTGGACCGATCGGGCGTGGAATTTTGCCCGTGGACCGATCGAGGACATGAAACGAGGCGTGGACCGATCGGGGTCGAGAATTGAAGAGCGGACTCGTGTCCCGCGGGGAGTTCGAGAATGAATATCGATAGGATCCGGCTGTTGAACGGGACGGAGAAAAAAAAAAAAAAAAAAAAAAAAAAAAAAAAATTACAAGTCCAACGCCGCTCGCGTCGTCTATAGTATTGCTCGGACGCGTGGACCGATCGGGCGTGGAATTTTGCCCGTGGACCGATCGAGGGCATGAAACGAGGCGTGGACCGATCGGGGTCGAGAATTGAAGAGCGGACCCGTGTCCCGCGGGGAGTTCGAGAATGAATATCGATAGGATCCGGCTGTTGAACGGGACGGAGAATAAAAAAAAAAAAAAAAAAAAAAAAAATTACAAGTCCAACGCCGCTCGCGTCGTCTATAGTATTGCTCGGACGCGTGGACCGATCGGGCGTGGAATTTTGCCCGTGGACCGATCGAGGGCATGAAACGAGGCGTGGACCGATCGGGGTCGAGAATTGAAGAGCGGACCCGTGTCCCGCGGGGAGTTCGAGAATGAATATCGATAGGATCCGGCTGTTGAACGGGACGGAGAATAAAAAAAAAAAAAAAAAAAAAAAAAAAAAAAAAAAATTACAAGTCCAACGCCGCTCGCGTCGTCTATAGTATTGCTCGGACGCGTGGACCGATCGGGCGTGGAATTTTGCCCGTGGACCGATCGAGGGCATGAAACGAGGCGTGGACCGATCGGGGTCGAGAATTGAAGAGCGGACCCGTGTCCCGCGGGGAGTTCGAGAATGAATATCGATAGGATCCGGCTGTTGAACGGGACGGAGAATAAAAAAAAAAAAAAAAAAAAAAAAAAAAAAAAAAAAATTACAAGTCCAACGCCGCTCGCGTCGTCTATAGTATTGCTCGGACGCGTGGACCGATCGGGCGTGGAATTTTGCCCGTGGACCGATCGAGGGCATGAAACGAGGCGTGGACCGATCGGGGTCGAGAATTGAAGAGCGGACCCGTGTCCCGCGGGGAGTTCGAGAATGAATATCGATAGGATCCGGCTGTTGAACGGGACGGAGAATAAAAAAAAAAAAACAAAAAAAAAAAAAAAAATTACAAGTCCAACGCCGCTCGCGTCGTCTATAGTATTGCTCGGACGCGTGGACCGATCGGGCGTGGAATTTTGCCCGTGGACCGATCGAGGGCATGAAACGAGGCGTGGACCGATCGGGGTCGAGAATTGAAGAGCGGACTCGTGTCCCGCGGGGAGTTCGAGAATGAATATCGATAGGATCCGGCTGTTGAACGGGACGGAGAATAAAAAAAAAAAAAAAAAAAATTACAAGTCCAACGCCGCTCGCGTCGTCTATAGTATTGCTCGGACGCGTGGACCGATCGGGCGTGGAATTTTGCCCGTGGACCGATCGAGGGCATGAAACGAGGCGTGGACCGATCGGGGTCGAGAATTGAAGAGTGGACCCGTGTCCCGCGGGGAGTTCGAGAATGAATATCGATAGGATCCGGCTGTTGAACGGGACGGAGAATAAAAAAAAAAAAAAAAAATTACAAGTCCAACGCCGCTCGCGTCATCTATAGTATTGCTCGGACGCGTGGACCGATCGGGCGTGGAATTTTGCCCGTGGACCGATCGAGGGCATGAAACGAGGCGTGGACCGATCGGGGTCGAGAATTGAAGAGCGGACCCGTGTCCCGCGGGGAGTTCGAGAATGAATATCGATAGGATCCGGCTGTTGAACGGGACGGAGAATAAAAAAAAAAAAAAAAAATTACAAGTCCAACGCCGCTCGCGTCATCTATAGTATTGCTCGGACGCGTGGACCGATCGGGCGTGGAATTTTGCCCGTGGACCGATCGAGGGCATGAAACGAGGCGTGGACCGATCGGGGTCGAGAATTGAAGAGCGGACCCGTGTCCCGCGGGGAGTTCGAGAATGAATATCGATAGGATCCGGCTGTTGAACGGGACGGAGAATAAAAAAAAAAAAAAAAAAAAAAAAAAAAATTACAAGTCCAACGCCGCTCGCGTCGTCTATAGTATTGCTCGGACGCGTGGACCGATCGGGCGTGGAATTTTGCCCGTGGACCGATCGAGGGCATGAAACGAGGCGTGGACCGATCGGGGTCGAGAATTGAAGAGTGGACCCGTGTCCCGCGGGGAGTTCGAGAATGAATATCGATAGGATCCGGCTGTTGAACGGGACGGAGAATAAAAAAAAAAAAAAAAAATTACAAGTCCAACGCCGCTCGCGTCATCTATAGTATTGCTCGGACGCGTGGACCGATCGGGCGTGGAATTTTGCCCGTGGACCGATCGAGGGCATGAAACGAGGCGTGGACCGATCGGGGTCGAGAATTGAAGAGCGGACCCGTGTCCCGCGGGGAGTTCGAGAATGAATATCGATAGGATCCGGCTGTTGAACGGGACGGAGAATAAAAAAAAAAAAAAAAAATTACAAGTCCAACGCCGCTCGCGTCATCTATAGTATTGCTCGGACGCGTGGACCGATCGGGCGTGGAATTTTGCCCGTGGACCGATCGAGGGCATGAAACGAGGCGTGGACCGATCGGGGTCGAGAATTGAAGAGCGGACCCGTGTCCCGCGGGGAGTTCGAGAATGAATATCGATAGGATCCGGCTGTTGAACGGGACGGAGAATAAAAAAAAAAAAAAAAAAAAAAAATTACAAGTCCAACGCCGCTCGCGTCGTCTATAGTATTGCTCGGACGCGTGGACCGATCGGGCGTGGAATTTTGCCCGTGGACCGATCGAGGGCATGAAACGAGGCGTGGACCGATCGGGGTCGAGAATTGAAGAGCGGACCCGTGTCCCGCGGGGAGTTCGAGAATGAATATCGATAGGATCCGGCTGTTGAACGGGACGGAGAATAAAAAAAAAAAAAAAAAAAAAAAAAAAAATTACAAGTCCAACGCCGCTCGCGTCGTCTATAGTATTGCTCGGACGCGTGGACCGATCGGGCGTGGAATTTTGCCCGTGGACCGATCGAGGGCATGAAACGAGGCGTGGACCGATCGGGGTCGAGAATTGAAGAGCGGACCCGTGTCCCGCGGGGAGTTCGAGAATGAATATCGATAGGATCCGGCTGTTGAACGGGACGGAGAATAAAAAAAAAAAAAAAAAAAAAAAAAAAAAAATTACAAGTCCAACGCCGCTCGCGTCGTCTATAGTATTGCTCGGACGCGTGGACCGATCGGGCGTGGAATTTTGCCTGTGGACCGATCGAGGGCATGAAACGAGGCGTGGACCGATCGGGGTCGAGAATTGAAGAGCGGACCCGTGTCCCGCGGGGAGTTCGAGAATGAATATCGATAGGATCCGGCTGTTGAACGGGACGGAGAATAAAAAAAAAAAAAAAAAAAAAAAAAAAAAAAAAATTACAAGTCCAACGCCGCTCGCGTCGTCTATAGTATTGCTCGGACGCGTGGACCGATCGGGCGTGGAATTTTGCCCGTGGACCGATCGAGGGCATGAAACGAGGCGTGGACCGATCGGGGTCGAGAATTGAAGAGCGGACTCGTGTCCCGCGGGGAGTTCGAGAATGAATATCGATAGGATCCGGCTGTTGAACGGGACGGAGAAAAAAAAAAAAAAAAAAAAAAAAAAAAAAAAAAAAAATTACAAGTCCAACGCCGCTCGCGTCGTCTATAGTATTGCTCGGACGCGTGGACCGATCGGGCGTGGAATTTTGCCCGTGGACCGATCGAGGGCATGAAACGAGGCGTGGACCGATCGGGGTCGAGAATTGAAGAGCGGACCCGTGTCCCGCGGGGAGTTCGAGAATGAATATCGATAGGATCCGGCTGTTGAACGGGACGGAGAATAAAAAAAAAAAAAAAAAAAAAAAAAATTACAAGTCCAACGCCGCTCGCGTCGTCTATAGTATTGCTCGGACGCGTGGACCGATCGGGCGTGGAATTTTGCCCGTGGACCGATCGAGGGCATGAAACGAGGCGTGGACCGATCGGGGTCGAGAATTGAAGAGCGGACCCGTGTCCCGCGGGGAGTTCGAGAATGAATATCGATAGGATCCGGCTGTTGAACGGGACGGAGAATAAAAAAAAAAAAAAAAAAAAAAAAAAAAAAAAAAAAAAAAATTACAAGTCCAACGCCGCTCGCGTCGTCTATAGTATTGCTCGGACGCGTGGACCGATCGGGCGTGGAATTTTGCCCGTGGACCGATCGAGGGCATGAAACGAGGCGTGGACCGATCGGGGTCGAGAATTGAAGAGCGGACCCGTGTCCCGCGGGGAGTTCGAGAATGAATATCGATAGGATCCGGCTGTTGAACGGGACGGAGAATAAAAAAAAAAAAAACAAAAAAAAACAAAAAATTACAAGTCCAACGCCGCTCGCGTCGTCTATAGTATTGCTCGAACGCGTGGACCGATCGGGCGTGGAATTTTGCCCGTGGACCGATCGAGGGCATGAAACGAGGCGTGGACCGATCGGGGTCGAGAATTGAAGAGCGGACTCGTGTCCCGCGGGGAGTTCGAGAATGAATATCGATAGGATCCGGCTGTTGAACGGGACGGAGAATAAAAAAAAAAAAAAAAAAAAAAAAAAAAAAAAAAAATTACAAGTCCAACGCCGCTCGCGTCGTCTATAGTATTGCTCGGACGCGTGGACCGATCGGGCGTGGAATTTTGCCCGTGGACCGATCGAGGGCATGAAACGAGGCGTGGACCGATCGGGGTCGAGAATTGAAGAGCGGACCCGTGTCCCGCGGGGAGTTCGAGAATGAATATCGATAGGATCCGGCTGTTGAACGGGACGGAGAATAAAAAAAAAAAAAAAAAAAAAAAAAAAAAATTACAAGTCCAACGCCGCTCGCGTCGTCTATAGTATTGCTCGGACGCGTGGACCGATCGGGCGTGGAATTTTGCCCGTGGACCGATCGAGGGCATGAAACGAGGCGTGGACCGATCGGGGTCGAGAATTGAAGAGCGGACCCGTGTCCCGCGGGGAGTTCGAGAATGAATATCGATAGGATCCGGCTGTTGAACGGGACGGAGAATAAAAAAAAAAAAAAAAAAAAAAAAATTACAAGTCCAACGCCGCTCGCGTCGTCTATAGTATTGCTCGGACGCGTGGACCGATCGGGCGTGGAATTTTGCCCGTGGACCGATCGAGGGCATGAAACGAGGCGTGGACCGATCGGGGTCGAGAATTGAAGAGCGGACCCGTGTCCCGCGGGGAGTTCGAGAATGAATATCGATAGGATCCGGCTGTTGAACGGGACGGAGAATAAAAAAAAAAAAAAAAAAAAAAAAAAAAATTACAAGTCCAACGCCGCTCGCGTCGTCTATAGTATTGCTCGGACGCGTGGACCGATCGGGCGTGGAATTTTGCCCGTGGACCGATCGAGGGCATGAAACGAGGCGTGGACCGATCGGGGTCGAGAATTGAAGAGCGGACCCGTGTCCCGCGGGGAGTTCGAGAATGAATATCGATAGGATCCGGCTGTTGAACGGGACGGAGAATAAAAAAAAAAAAAAAAAAATTACAAGTCCAACGCCGCTCGCGTCGTCTATAGTATTGCTCGGACGCGTGGACCGATCGGGCGTGGAATTTTGCCTGTGGACCGATCGAGGGCATGAAACGAGGCGTGGACCGATCGGGGTCGAGAATTGAAGAGCGGACCCGTGTCCCGCGGGGAGTTCGAGAATGAATATCGATAGGATCCGGCTGTTGAACGGGACGGAGAATAAAAAAAAAAAAAAAAAAAAAAAAAAAAAAAAAATTACAAGTCCAACGCCGCTCGCGTCGTCTATAGTATTGCTCGGACGCGTGGACCGATCGGGCGTGGAATTTTGCCCGTGGACCGATCGAGGGCATGAAACGAGGCGTGGACCGATCGGGGTCGAGAATTGAAGAGCGGACTCGTGTCCCGCGGGGAGTTCGAGAATGAATATCGATAGGATCCGGCTGTTGAACGGGACGGAGAAAAAAAAAAAAAAAAAAAAAAAAAAAAAAAAAAAAAATTACAAGTCCAACGCCGCTCGCGTCGTCTATAGTATTGCTCGGACGCGTGGACCGATCGGGCGTGGAATTTTGCCCGTGGACCGATCGAGGGCATGAAACGAGGCGTGGACCGATCGGGGTCGAGAATTGAAGAGCGGACCCGTGTCCCGCGGGGAGTTCGAGAATGAATATCGATAGGATCCGGCTGTTGAACGGGACGGAGAATAAAAAAAAAAAAAAAAAAAAAAAAAATTACAAGTCCAACGCCGCTCGCGTCGTCTATAGTATTGCTCGGACGCGTGGACCGATCGGGCGTGGAATTTTGCCCGTGGACCGATCGAGGGCATGAAACGAGGCGTGGACCGATCGGGGTCGAGAATTGAAGAGCGGACCCGTGTCCCGCGGGGAGTTCGAGAATGAATATCGATAGGATCCGGCTGTTGAACGGGACGGAGAATAAAAAAAAAAAAAAAAAAAAAAAAAAAAAAAAAAAAAAATTACAAGTCCAACGCCGCTCGCGTCGTCTATAGTATTGCTCGGACGCGTGGACCGATCGGGCGTGGAATTTTGCCCGTGGACCGATCGAGGGCATGAAACGAGGCGTGGACCGATCGGGGTCGAGAATTGAAGAGCGGACCCGTGTCCCGCGGGGAGTTCGAGAATGAATATCGATAGGATCCGGCTGTTGAACGGGACGGAGAATAAAAAAAAAAAAAAACAAAAAAAAACAAAAAATTACAAGTCCAACGCCGCTCGCGTCGTCTATAGTATTGCTCGAACGCGTGGACCGATCGGGCGTGGAATTTTGCCCGTGGACCGATCGAGGGCATGAAACGAGGCGTGGACCGATCGGGGTCGAGAATTGAAGAGCGGACTCGTGTCCCGCGGGGAGTTCGAGAATGAATATCGATAGGATCCGGCTGTTGAACGGGACGGAGAATAAAAAAAAAAAAAAAAAAAAAAAAAAAAAAAAAAAATTACAAGTCCAACGCCGCTCGCGTCGTCTATAGTATTGCTCGGACGCGTGGACCGATCGGGCGTGGAATTTTGCCCGTGGACCGATCGAGGGCATGAAACGAGGCGTGGACCGATCGGGGTCGAGAATTGAAGAGCGGACCCGTGTCCCGCGGGGAGTTCGAGAATGAATATCGATAGGATCCGGCTGTTGAACGGGACGGAGAATAAAAAAAAAAAAAAAAAAAAAAAAAAAAAATTACAAGTCCAACGCCGCTCGCGTCGTCTATAGTATTGCTCGGACGCGTGGACCGATCGGGCGTGGAATTTTGCCCGTGGACCGATCGAGGGCATGAAACGAGGCGTGGACCGATCGGGGTCGAGAATTGAAGAGCGGACCCGTGTCCCGCGGGGAGTTCGAGAATGAATATCGATAGGATCCGGCTGTTGAACGGGACGGAGAATAAAAAAAAAAAAAAAAAAAAAAAAAAAAAAAAAAAAAAATTACAAGTCCAACGCCGCTCGCGTCGTCTATAGTATTGCTCGGACGCGTGGACCGATCGGGCGTGGAATTTTGCCCGTGGACCGATCGAGGGCATGAAACGAGGCGTGGACCGATCGGGGTCGAGAATTGAAGAGCGGACCCGTGTCCCGCGGGGAGTTCGAGAATGAATATCGATAGGATCCGGCTGTTGAACGGGACGGAGAATAAAAAAAAAAAAAACAAAAAAAAACAAAAAATTACAAGTCCAACGCCGCTCGCGTCGTCTATAGTATTGCTCGAACGCGTGGACCGATCGGGCGTGGAATTTTGCCCGTGGACCGATCGAGGGCATGAAACGAGGCGTGGACCGATCGGGGTCGAGAATTGAAGAGCGGACTCGTGTCCCGCGGGGAGTTCGAGAATGAATATCGATAGGATCCGGCTGTTGAACGGGACGGAGAATAAAAAAAAAAAAAAAAAAAAAAAAAAAAAAAAAAATTACAAGTCCAACGCCGCTCGCGTCGTCTATAGTATTGCTCGGACGCGTGGACCGATCGGGCGTGGAATTTTGCCCGTGGACCGATCGAGGGCATGAAACGAGGCGTGGACCGATCGGGGTCGAGAATTGAAGAGCGGACCCGTGTCCCGCGGGGAGTTCGAGAATGAATATCGATAGGATCCGGCTGTTGAACGGGACGGAGAATAAAAAAAAAAAAAAAAAAAAAAAAAAAAAATTACAAGTCCAACGCCGCTCGCGTCGTCTATAGTATTGCTCGGACGCGTGGACCGATCGGGCGTGGAATTTTGCCCGTGGACCGATCGAGGGCATGAAACGAGGCGTGGACCGATCGGGGTCGAGAATTGAAGAGTGGACCCGTGTCCCGCGGGGAGTTCGAGAATGAATATCGATAGGATCCGGCTGTTGAACGGGACGGAGAATAAAAAAAAAAAAAAAAAAATTACAAGTCCAACGCCGCTCGCGTCGTCTATAGTATTGCTCGGACGCGTGGACCGATCGGGCGTGGAATTTTGCCCGTGGACCGATCGAGGGCATGAAACGAGGCGTGGACCGATCGGGGTCGAGAATTGAAGAGCGGACCCGTGTCCCGCGGGGAGTTCGAGAATGAATATCGATAGGATCCGGCTGTTGAACGGGACGGAGAATAAAAAAAAAAAAAAAAAAAAAAAAAAAAAAAAAAAAAATTACAAGTCCAACGCCGCTCGCGTCGTCTATAGTATTGCTCGGACGCGTGGACCGATCGGGCGTGGAATTTTGCCCGTGGACCGATCGAGGGCATGAAACGAGGCGTGGACCGATCGGGGTCGAGAATTGAAGAGCGGACCCGTGTCCCGCGGGGAGTTCGAGAATGAATATCGATAGGATCCGGCTGTTGAACGGGACGGAGAATAAAAAAAAAAAAACAAAAAAAAAAACAAAAAATTACAAGTCCAACGCCGCTCGCGTCGTCTATAGTATTGCTCGGACGCGTGGACCGATCGGGCGTGGAATTTTGCCCGTGGACCGATCGAGGGCATGAAACGAGGCGTGGACCGATCGGGGTCGAGAATTGAAGAGCGGACTCGTGTCCCGCGGGGAGTTCGAGAATGAATATCGATAGGATCCGGCTGTTGAACGGGACGGAGAATAAAAAAAAAAAAAAAAAAAATTACAAGTCCAACGCCGCTCGCGTCGTCTATAGTATTGCTCGGACGCGTGGACCGATCGGGCGTGGAATTTTGCCCGTGGACCGATCGAGGGCATGAAACGAGGCGTGGACCGATCGGGGTCGAGAATTGAAGAGCGGACTCGTGTCCCGCGGGGAGTTCGAGAATGAATATCGATAGGATCCGGCTGTTGAACGGGACGGAGAATAAAAAAAAAAAAAAAAAAAAAAAAAAAAAAAAAATTACAAGTCCAACGCCGCTCGCGTCGTCTATAGTATTGCTCGGACGCGTGGACCGATCGGGCGTGGAATTTTGCCCGTGGACCGATCGAGGACATGAAACGAGGCGTGGACCGATCGGGGTCGAGAATTGAAGAGCGGACTCGTGTCCCGCGGGGAGTTCGAGAATGAATATCGATAGGATCCGGCTGTTGAACGGGACGGAGAAAAAAAAAAAAAAAAAAAAAAAAAAAAAAAAATTACAAGTCCAACGCCGCTCGCGTCGTCTATAGTATTGCTCGGACGCGTGGACCGATCGGGCGTGGAATTTTGCCCGTGGACCGATCGAGGGCATGAAACGAGGCGTGGACCGATCGGGGTCGAGAATTGAAGAGCGGACCCGTGTCCCGCGGGGAGTTCGAGAATGAATATCGATAGGATCCGGCTGTTGAACGGGACGGAGAATAAAAAAAAAAAAAACAAAAAAAAACAAAAAATTACAAGTCCAACGCCGCTCGCGTCGTCTATAGTATTGCTCGGACGCGTGGACCGATCGGGCGTGGAATTTTGCCCGTGGACCGATCGAGGGCATGAAACGAGGCGTGGACCGATCGGGGTCGAGAATTGAAGAGCGGACTCGTGTCCCGCGGGGAGTTCGAGAATGAATATCGATAGGATCCGGCTGTTGAACGGGACGGAGAATAAAAAAAAAAAAAAAAAAAAAAAAAAAAAAAAAATTACAAGTCCAACGCCGCTCGCGTCGTCTATAGTATTGCTCGGACGCGTGGACCGATCGGGCGTGGAATTTTGCCCGTGGACCGATCGAGGACATGAAACGAGGCGTGGACCGATCGGGGTCGAGAATTGAAGAGCGGACTCGTGTCCCGCGGGGAGTTCGAGAATGAATATCGATAGGATCCGGCTGTTGAACGGGACGGAGAAAAAAAAAAAAAAAAAAAAAAAAAAAAAAAAATTACAAGTCCAACGCCGCTCGCGTCGTCTATAGTATTGCTCGGACGCGTGGACCGATCGGGCGTGGAATTTTGCCCGTGGACCGATCGAGGGCATGAAACGAGGCGTGGACCGATCGGGGTCGAGAATTGAAGAGCGGACCCGTGTCCCGCGGGGAGTTCGAGAATGAATATCGATAGGATCCGGCTGTTGAACGGGACGGAGAATAAAAAAAAAAAAAAAAAAAAAAAAAATTACAAGTCCAACGCCGCTCGCGTCGTCTATAGTATTGCTCGGACGCGTGGACCGATCGGGCGTGGAATTTTGCCCGTGGACCGATCGAGGGCATGAAACGAGGCGTGGACCGATCGGGGTCGAGAATTGAAGAGCGGACCCGTGTCCCGCGGGGAGTTCGAGAATGAATATCGATAGGATCCGGCTGTTGAACGGGACGGAGAATAAAAAAAAAAAAAAAAAAAAAAAAAAAAAAAAAAAATTACAAGTCCAACGCCGCTCGCGTCGTCTATAGTATTGCTCGGACGCGTGGACCGATCGGGCGTGGAATTTTGCCCGTGGACCGATCGAGGGCATGAAACGAGGCGTGGACCGATCGGGGTCGAGAATTGAAGAGCGGACCCGTGTCCCGCGGGGAGTTCGAGAATGAATATCGATAGGATCCGGCTGTTGAACGGGACGGAGAATAAAAAAAAAAAAAAAAAAAAAAAAAAAAAAAAAAAAATTACAAGTCCAACGCCGCTCGCGTCGTCTATAGTATTGCTCGGACGCGTGGACCGATCGGGCGTGGAATTTTGCCCGTGGACCGATCGAGGGCATGAAACGAGGCGTGGACCGATCGGGGTCGAGAATTGAAGAGCGGACCCGTGTCCCGCGGGGAGTTCGAGAATGAATATCGATAGGATCCGGCTGTTGAACGGGACGGAGAATAAAAAAAAAAAAACAAAAAAAAAAAAAAAAATTACAAGTCCAACGCCGCTCGCGTCGTCTATAGTATTGCTCGGACGCGTGGACCGATCGGGCGTGGAATTTTGCCCGTGGACCGATCGAGGGCATGAAACGAGGCGTGGACCGATCGGGGTCGAGAATTGAAGAGCGGACTCGTGTCCCGCGGGGAGTTCGAGAATGAATATCGATAGGATCCGGCTGTTGAACGGGACGGAGAATAAAAAAAAAAAAAAAAAAAAATTACAAGTCCAACGCCGCTCGCGTCGTCTATAGTATTGCTCGGACGCGTGGACCGATCGGGCGTGGAATTTTGCCCGTGGACCGATCGAGGGCATGAAACGAGGCGTGGACCGATCGGGGTCGAGAATTGAAGAGCGGACCCGTGTCCCGCGGGGAGTTCGAGAATGAATATCGGTAGGATCCGGCTGTTGAACGGGACGGAGAATAAAAAAAAAAAAAAAAAAAAAAAAAAAAAACAATTACAAGTCCAACGCCGCTCGCGTCGTCTATAGTATTGCTCGGACGCGTGGACCGATCGGGCGTGGAATTTTGCCCGTGGACCGATCGAGGGCATGAAACGAGGCGTGGACCGATCGGGGTCGAGAATTGAAGAGCGGACCCGTGTCCCGCGGGGAGTTCGAGAATGAATATCGATAGGATCCGGCTGTTGAACGGGACGGAGAATAAAAAAAAAAAAAAAAAAAAAAAATTACAAGTCCAACGCCGCTCGCGTCGTCTATAGTATTGCTCGGACGCGTGGACCGATCGGGCGTGGAATTTTGCCCGTGGACCGATCGAGGGCATGAAACGAGGCGTGGACCGATCGGGGTCGAGAATTGAAGAGCGGACCCGTGTCCCGCGGGGAGTTCGAGAATGAATATCGATAGGATCCGGCTGTTGAACGGGACGGAGAATAAAAAAAAAAAAAAAAAAAAAAAATTACAAGTCCAACGCCGCTCGCGTCGTCTATAGTATTGCTCGGACGCGTGGACCGATCGGGCGTGGAATTTTGCCCGTGGACCGATCGAGGGCATGAAACGAGGCGTGGACCGATCGGGGTCGAGAATTGAAGAGCGGACCCGTGTCCCGCGGGGAG
>OX637863.1:18340308-18346052 GCA_951802705.1 Netelia virgata | reverse complement strand
AGCGGACCCGTGTCCCGCGGGAGTTCGAGAATGAATATCGATAGGATCCGGCTGTTGAACGGGACGGAGAATAAAACAAAAAAAAAAAAGAAAAAAAAAAAAAAAAAAAAAAAAATTACAAGTCCAACGCCGCTCGCGTCGTCTATAGTATTGCTCGGACGCGTGGACCGATCGGGCGTGGGAATTTTGCCCGTGGACCGATCGAGGGCATGAAACGAGGCGTGGACCGATCGGGGTCGAGAATTGAAGAGCGGACCCGTGTCCCGCGGGGAGTTCGAGAATGAATATCGATAGGATCCGGCTGTTGAACGGGACGGAGAATAAAAAAAAAAAAAAAAAAAAAAAAAAAAAAAAATTACAAGTCCAACGCCGCTCGCGTCGTCTATAGTATTGCTCGGACGCGTGGACCGATCGGGCGTGGAATTTTGCCCGTGGACCGATCGAGGGCATGAAACGAGGCGTGGACCGATCGGGGTCGAGAATTGAAGAGCGGACTCGTGTCCCGCGGGGAGTTCGAGAATGAATATCGATAGGATCCGGCTGTTGAACGGGACGGAGAATAAAAAAAAAAAAAAAAAAAAAAAAAAAAAAAATTACAAGTCCAACGCCGCTCGCGTCGTCTATAGTATTGCTCGGACGCGTGGACCGATCGGGCGTGGAATTTTGCCCGTGGACCGATCGAGGGCATGAAACGAGGCGTGGACCGATCGGGGTCGAGAATTGAAGAGCGGACTCGTGTCCCGCGGGGAGTTCGAGAATGAATATCGATAGGATCCGGCTGTTGAACGGGACGGAGAATAAAAAAAAAAAAAAAAAAAAAAAAAAAAAAAAAAAATTACAAGTCCAACGCCGCTCGCGTCGTCTATAGTATTGCTCGGACGCGTGGACCGATCGGGCGTGGAATTTTGCCCGTGGACCGATCGAGGGCATGAAACGAGGCGTGGACCGATCGGGGTCGAGAATTGAAGAGCGGACCCGTGTCCCGCGGGGAGTTCGAGAATGAATATCGATAGGATCCGGCTGTTGAACGGGACGGAGAATAAAAAAAAAAAAAAAAAAAAAAAAAAAAAAAAAAAAATTACAAGTCCAACGCCGCTCGCGTCGTCTATAGTATTGCTCGGACGCGTGGACCGATCGGGCGTGGAATTTTGCCCGTGGACCGATCGAGGGCATGAAACGAGGCGTGGACCGATCGGGGTCGAGAATTGAAGAGCGGACTCGTGTCCCGCGGGGAGTTCGAGAATGAATATCGATAGGATCCGGCTGTTGAACGGGACGGAGAATAAAAAAAAAAAAAAAAAAAAAAAAAAAAAAAAAATTACAAGTCCAACGCCGCTCGCGTCGTCTATAGTATTGCTCGGACGCGTGGACCGATCGGGCGTGGAATTTTGCCCGTGGACCGATCGAGGGCATGAAACGAGGCGTGGACCGATCGGGGTCGAGAATTGAAGAGCGGACTCGTGTCCCGCGGGGAGTTCGAGAATGAATATCGATAGGATCCGGCTGTTGAACGGGACGGAGAATAAAAAAAAAAAAAAAAAAAAAAAAAAAAAAAAAATTACAAGTCCAACGCCGCTCGCGTCGTCTATAGTATTGCTCGGACGCGTGGACCGATCGGGCGTGGAATTTTGCCCGTGGACCGATCGAGGGCATGAAACGAGGCGTGGACCGATCGGGGTCGAGAATTGAAGAGCGGACTCGTGTCCCGCGGGGAGTTCGAGAATGAATATCGATAGGATCCGGCTGTTGAACGGGACGGAGAATAAAAAAAAAAAAAAAAAAAAAAAAAAAAAAAATTACAAGTCCAACGCCGCTCGCGTCGTCTATAGTATTGCTCGGACGCGTGGACCGATCGGGCGTGGAATTTTGCCCGTGGACCGATCGAGGGCATGAAACGAGGCGTGGACCGATCGGGGTCGAGAATTGAAGAGCGGACTCGTGTCCCGCGGGGAGTTCGAGAATGAATATCGATAGGATCCGGCTGTTGAACGGGACGGAGAATAAAAAAAAAAAAAAAAAAAAAAAAAAAAAAAAAATTACAAGTCCAACGCCGCTCGCGTCGTCTATAGTATTGCTCGGACGCGTGGACCGATCGGGCGTGGAATTTTGCCCGTGGACCGATCGAGGGCATGAAACGAGGCGTGGACCGATCGGGGTCGAGAATTGAAGAGCGGACCCGTGTCCCGCGGGGAGTTCGAGAATGAATATCGATAGGATCCGGCTGTTGAACGGGACGGAGAATAAAAAAAAAAAAAAAAAAAAAAAAAAAAAAAAAAAATTACAAGTCCAACGCCGCTCGCGTCGTCTATAGTATTGCTCGGACGCGTGGACCGATCGGGCGTGGAATTTTGCCCGTGGACCGATCGAGGGCATGAAACGAGGCGTGGACCGATCGGGGTCGAGAATTGAAGAGCGGACTCGTGTCCCGCGGGGAGTTCGAGAATGAATATCGATAGGATCCGGCTGTTGAACGGGACGGAGAATAAAAAAAAAAAAAAAAAAAAAAAAAAAAAAAAAAATACAAGTCCAACGCCGCTCGCGTCGTCTATAGTATTGCTCGGACGCGTGGACCGATCGGGCGTGGAATTTTGCCCGTGGACCGATCGAGGGCATGAAACGAGGCGTGGACCGATCGGGGTCGAGAATTGAAGAGCGGACTCGTGTCCCGCGGGGAGTTCGAGAATGAATATCGATAGGATCCGGCTGTTGAACGGGACGGAGAATAAAAAAAAAAAAAAAAAAAAAAAAAAAAAAAAATTACAAGTCCAACGCCGCTCGCGTCGTCTATAGTATTGCTCGGACGCGTGGACCGATCGGGCGTGGGTGGACCGATCGGGCGTGGAATTTTGCCCGTGGACCGATCGAGGGCATGAAACGAGGCGTGGACCGATCGGGGTCGAGAATTGAAGAGCGGACTCGTGTCCCGCGGGGAGTTCGAGAATGAATATCGATAGGATCCGGCTGTTGAACGGGACGGAGAATAAAAAAAAAAAAAAAAAAAAAAAAAAAAAAAAAAATACAAGTCCAACGCCGCTCGCGTCGTCTATAGTATTGCTCGGACGCGTGGACCGATCGGGCGTGGAATTTTGCCCGTGGACCGATCGAGGGCATGAAACGAGGCGTGGACCGATCGGGGTCGAGAATTGAAGAGCGGACTCGTGTCCCGCGGGGAGTTCGAGAATGAATATCGATAGGATCCGGCTGTTGAACGGGACGGAGAATAAAAAAAAAAAATTACAAGTCCAACGCCGCTCGCGTCGTCTATAGTATTGCTCGGACGCGTGGACCGATCGGGCGTGGAATTTTGCCCGTGGACCGATCGAGGGCATGAAACGAGGCGTGGACCGATCGGGGTCGAGAATTGAAGAGCGGACCCGTGTCCCGCGGGGAGTTCGAGAATGAATATCGATAGGATCCGGCTGTTGAACGGGACGGAGAATAAAAAAAAAAAAAAAAAAAAAAAAAAAAAAAAAAAATTACAAGTCCAACGCCGCTCGCGTCGTCTATAGTATTGCTCGGACGCGTGGACCGATCGGGCGTGGAATTTTGCCCGTGGACCGATCGAGGGCATGAAACGAGGCGTGGACCGATCGGGGTCGAGAATTGAAGAGCGGACTCGTGTCCCGCGGGGAGTTCGAGAATGAATATCGATAGGATCCGGCTGTTGAACGGGACGGAGAATAAAAAAAAAAAAAAAAAAAAAAAAAAAAAAAAAAATACAAGTCCAACGCCGCTCGCGTCGTCTATAGTATTGCTCGGACGCGTGGACCGATCGGGCGTGGAATTTTGCCCGTGGACCGATCGAGGGCATGAAACGAGGCGTGGACCGATCGGGGTCGAGAATTGAAGAGCGGACTCGTGTCCCGCGGGGAGTTCGAGAATGAATATCGATAGGATCCGGCTGTTGAACGGGACGGAGAATAAAAAAAAAAAAATTACAAGTCCAACGCCGCTCGCGTCGTCTATAGTATTGCTCGGACGCGTGGACCGATCGGGCGTGGAATTTTGCCCGTGGACCGATCGAGGGCATGAAACGAGGCGTGGACCGATCGGGGTCGAGAATTGAAGAGCGGACCCGTGTCCCGCGGGGAGTTCGAGAATGAATATCGATAGGATCCGGCTGTTGAACGGGACGGAGAATAAAACAAAAAAAAAAAAAAAAAAAAAAAAAAAAAAAATACAAGTCCAACGCCGCTCGCGTCGTCTATAGTATTGCTCGGACGCGTGGACCGATCGGGCGTGGAATTTTGCCCGTGGACCGATCGAGGGCATGAAACGAGGCGTGGACCGATCGGGGTCGAGAATTGAAGAGCGGACTCGTGTCCCGCGGGGAGTTCGAGAATGAATATCGATAGGATCCGGCTGTTGAACGGGACGGAGAATAAAAAAAAAAAAAAAAAAAAAAAAAAAAAAAAATTACAAGTCCAACGCCGCTCGCGTCGTCTATAGTATTGCTCGGACGCGTGGACCGATCGGGCGTGGAATTTTGCCCGTGGACCGATCGAGGGCATGAAACGAGGCGTGGACCGATCGGGGTCGAGAATTGAAGAGCGGACCCGTGTCCCGCGGGGAGTTCGAGAATGAATATCGATAGGATCCGGCTGTTGAACGGGACGGAGAATAAAAAAAAAAAAAAAAAAAAAAAAAAAAAAAAAAAAAATTACAAGTCCAACGCCGCTCGCGTCGTCTATAGTATTGCTCGGACGCGTGGACCGATCGGGCGTGGAATTTTGCCCGTGGACCGATCGAGGGCATGAAACGAGGCGTGGACCGATCGGGGTCGAGAATTGAAGAGCGGACCCGTGTCCCGCGGGGAGTTCGAGAATGAATATCGATAGGATCCGGCTGTTGAACGGGACGGAGAATAAAAAAAAAAAAAAAAAAAAAAAAAAAAAAAAAAATTACAAGTCCAACGCCGCTCGCGTCGTCTATAGTATTGCTCGGACGCGTGGACCGATCGGGCGTGGAATTTTGCCCGTGGACCGATCGAGGGCATGAAACGAGGCGTGGACCGATCGGGGTCGAGAATTGAAGAGCGGACTCGTGTCCCGCGGGGAGTTCGAGAATGAATATCGATAGGATCCGGCTGTTGAACGGGACGGAGAATAAAAAAAAAAAAAAAAAAAAAAAAAAAAAAAAAAATACAAGTCCAACGCCGCTCGCGTCGTCTATAGTATTGCTCGGACGCGTGGACCGATCGGGCGTGGAATTTTGCCCGTGGACCGATCGAGGGCATGAAACGAGGCGTGGACCGATCGGGGTCGAGAATTGAAGAGCGGACTCGTGTCCCGCGGGGAGTTCGAGAATGAATATCGATAGGATCCGGCTGTTGAACGGGACGGAGAATAAAAAAAAAAAAAAAAAAAAAAAAAAAAAAATTACAAGTCCAACGCCGCTCGCGTCGTCTATAGTATTGCTCGGACGCGTGGACCGATCGGGCGTGGAATTTTGCCCGTGGACCGATCGAGGGCATGAAACGAGGCGTGGACCGATCGGGGTCGAGAATTGAAGAGCGGACCCGTGTCCCGCGGGGAGTTCGAGAATGAATATCGATAGGATCCGGCTGTTGAACGGGACGGAGAATAAAAAAAAAAAAAAAAAAAAAAAAAAAAAAAAAAAATTACAAGTCCAACGCCGCTCGCGTCGTCTATAGTATTGCTCGGACGCGTGGACCGATCGGGCGTGGAATTTTGCCCGTGGACCGATCGAGGGCATGAAACGAGGCGTGGACCGATCGGGGTCGA
>OX637863.1:18317808-18325308 GCA_951802705.1 Netelia virgata | reverse complement strand
TAGGATCCGGCTGTTGAACGGGACGGAGAATAAAAAAAAAAAAAAAAAAAAAAAAAAAAAAAATTACAAGTCCAACGCCGCTCGCGTCGTCTATAGTATTGCTCGGACGCATGGACCGATCGGGCGTGGAATTTTGCCCGTGGACCGATCGAGGGCATGAAACGAGGCGTGGACCGATCGGGGTCGAGAATTGAAGAGCGGACTCGTGTCCCGCGGGGAGTTCGAGAATGAATATCGATAGGATCCGGCTGTTGAACGGGACGGAGAATAAAAAAAAAAAAAAAAAAAAAAAAAAAAAAAATTACAAGTCCAACGCCGCTCGCGTCGTCTATAGTATTGCTCGGACGCGTGGACCGATCGGGCGTGGAATTTTGCCCGTGGACCGATCGAGGGCATGAAACGAGGCGTGGACCGATCGGGGTCGAGAATTGAAGAGCGGACCCGTGTCCCGCGGGGAGTTCGAGAATGAATATCGATAGGATCCGGCTGTTGAACGGGACGGAGAATAAAACAAAAAAAAAAAAAAAAAAAAAAAAAAAAAAAATACAAGTCCAACGCCGCTCGCGTCGTCTATAGTATTGCTCGGACGCGTGGACCGATCGGGCGTGGAATTTTGCCCGTGGACCGATCGAGGGCATGAAACGAGGCGTGGACCGATCGGGGTCGAGAATTGAAGAGCGGACTCGTGTCCCGCGGGGAGTTCGAGAATGAATATCGATAGGATCCGGCTGTTGAACGGGACGGAGAATAAAAAAAAAAAAAAAAAAAAAAAAAAAAAAAAAAATTACAAGTCCAACGCCGCTCGCGTCGTCTATAGTATTGCTCGGACGCGTGGACCGATCGGGCGTGGAATTTTGCCCGTGGACCGATCGAGGGCATGAAACGAGGCGTGGACCGATCGGGGTCGAGAATTGAAGAGCGGACTCGTGTCCCGCGGGGAGTTCGAGAATGAATATCGATAGGATCCGGCTGTTGAACGGGACGGAGAATAAAAAAAAAAAAAAAAAAAAAAAAAAAAAAAATTACAAGTCCAACGCCGCTCGCGTCGTCTATAGTATTGCTCGGACGCGTGGACCGATCGGGCGTGGAATTTTGCCCGTGGACCGATCGAGGGCATGAAACGAGGCGTGGACCGATCGGGGTCGAGAATTGAAGAGCGGACCCGTTTCCCGCGGGGAGTTCGAGAATGAATATCGATAGGATCCGGCTGTTGAACGGGACGGAGAATAAAAAAAAAAAAAAAAAAAAAAAAAAAAAAAATTACAAGTCCAACGCCGCTCGCGTCGTCTATAGTATTGCTCGGACGCGTGGACCGATCGGGCGTGGAATTTTGCCCGTGGACCGATCGAGGGCATGAAACGAGGCGTGGACCGATCGGGGTCGAGAATTGAAGAGCGGACTCGTGTCCCGCGGGGAGTTCGAGAATGAATATCGATAGGATCCGGCTGTTGAACGCGACGGAGAATAAAAAAAAAAAAAAAAAAAAAAAAAAAAAAATTACAAGTCCAACGCCGCTCGCGTCGTCTATAGTATTGCTCGGACGCGTGGACCGATCGGGCGTGGAATTTTGCCCGTGGACCGATCGAGGGCATGAAACGAGGCGTGGACCGATCGGGGTCGAGAATTGAAGAGCGGACTCGTGTCCCGCGGGGAGTTCGAGAATGAATATCGATAGGATCCGGCTGTTGAACGGGACGGAGAATAAAAAAAAAAAAAAAAAAAAAAAAAAAAAAAAAAATTACAAGTCCAACGCCGCTCGCGTCGTCTATAGTATTGCTCGGACGCGTGGACCGATCGGGCGTGGAATTTTGCCCGTGGACCGATCGAGGGCATGAAACGAGGCGTGGACCGATCGGGGTCGAGAATTGAAGAGCGGACTCGTGTCCCGCGGGGAGTTCGAGAATGAATATCGATAGGATCCGGCTGTTGAACGGGACGGAGAATAAAAAAAAAAAAAAAAAAAAAAAAAAAAAAAATTACAAGTCCAACGCCGCTCGCGTCGTCTATAGTATTGCTCGGACGCATGGACCGATCGGGCGTGGAATTTTGCCCGTGGACCGATCGAGGGCATGAAACGAGGCGTGGACCGATCGGGGTCGAGAATTGAAGAGCGGACTCGTGTCCCGCGGGGAGTTCGAGAATGAATATCGATAGGATCCGGCTGTTGAACGGGACGGAGAATAAAAAAAAAAAAAAAAAAAAAAAAAAAAAAAATTACAAGTCCAACGCCGCTCGCGTCGTCTATAGTATTGCTCGGACGCGTGGACCGATCGGGCGTGGAATTTTGCCCGTGGACCGATCGAGGGCATGAAACGAGGCGTGGACCGATCGGGGTCGAGAATTGAAGAGCGGACCCGTGTCCCGCGGGGAGTTCGAGAATGAATATCGATAGGATCCGGCTGTTGAACGGGACGGAGAATAAAACAAAAAAAAAAAAAAAAAAAAAAAAAAAAAAAATACAAGTCCAACGCCGCTCGCGTCGTCTATAGTATTGCTCGGACGCGTGGACCGATCGGGCGTGGAATTTTGCCCGTGGACCGATCGAGGGCATGAAACGAGGCGTGGACCGATCGGGGTCGAGAATTGAAGAGCGGACCCGTGTCCCGCGGGGAGTTCGAGAATGAATATCGATAGGATCCGGCTGTTGAACGGGACGGAGAATAAAAAAAAAAAAAAAAAAAAAAAAAAAAAAAAAAAAATTACAAGTCCAACGCCGCTCGCGTCGTCTATAGTATTGCTCGGACGCGTGGACCGATCGGGCGTGGAATTTTGCCCGTGGACCGATCGAGGGCATGAAACGAGGCGTGGACCGATCGGGGTCGAGAATTGAAGAGCGGACTCGTGTCCCGCGGGGAGTTCGAGAATGAATATCGATAGGATCCGGCTGTTGAACGGGACGGAGAATAAAAAAAAAAAAAAAAAAAAAAAAAAAAAAAATTACAAGTCCAACGCCGCTCGCGTCGTCTATAGTATTGCTCGGACGCGTGGACCGATCGGGCGTGGAATTTTGCCCGTGGACCGATCGAGGGCATGAAACGAGGCGTGGACCGATCGGGGTCGAGAATTGAAGAGCGGACTCGTGTCCCGCGGGGAGTTCGAGAATGAATATCGATAGGATCCGGCTGTTGAACGGGACGGAGAATAAAAAAAAAAAAAAAAAAAAAAAAAAAAAAAAAATTACAAGTCCAACGCCGCTCGCGTCGTCTATAGTATTGCTCGGACGCGTGGACCGATCGGGCGTGGAATTTTGCCCGTGGACCGATCGAGGGCATGAAACGAGGCGTGGACCGATCGGGGTCGAGAATTGAAGAGCGGACCCGTGTCCCGCGGGGAGTTCGAGAATGAATATCGATAGGATCCGGCTGTTGAACGGGACGGAGAATAAAAAAAAAAAAAAAAAAAAAAAAAAAAAATTACAAGTCCAACGCCGCTCGCGTCGTCTATAGTATTGCTCGGACGCGTGGACCGATCGGGCGTGGAATTTTGCCCGTGGACCGATCGAGGGCATGAAAGGAGGCGTGGACCGATCGGGGTCGAGAATTGAAGAGCGGACCCGTGTCCCGCGGGGAGTTCGAGAATGAATATCGATAGGATCCGGCTGTTGAACGGGACGGAGAATAAAAAAAAAAAAAAAAAAAAAAAAAAAAAAAAAATTACAAGTCCAACGCCGCTCGCGTCGTCTATAGTATTGCTCGGACGCGTGGACCGATCGGGCGTGGAATTTTGCCCGTGGACCGATCGAGGGCATGAAACGAGGCGTGGACCGATCGGAGTCGAGAATTGAAGAGCGGACTCGTGTCCCGCGGGGAGTTCGAGAATGAATATCGATAGGATCCGGCTGTTGAACGGGACGGAGAATAAAAAAAAAAAAAAAAAAAAAAAAAATACAAGTCCAACGCCGCTCGCGTCGTCTATAGTATTGCTCGGACGCGTGGACCGATCGGGCGTGGAATTTTGCCCGTGGACCGATCGAGGGCATGAAACGAGGCGTGGACCGATCGGGGTCGAGAATTGAAGAGCGGACTCGTGTCCCGCGGGGAGTTCGAGAATGAATATCGATAGGATCCGGCTGTTGAACGGGACGGAGAATAAAAAAAAAAAAAAAAAAAAAAAAAAAAAAAATTACAAGTCCAACGCCGCTCGCGTCGTCTATAGTATTGCTCGGACGCATGGACCGATCGGGCGTGGAATTTTGCCCGTGGACCGATCGAGGGCATGAAACGAGGCGTGGACCGATCGGGGTCGAGAATTGAAGAGCGGACTCGTGTCCCGCGGGGAGTTCGAGAATGAATATCGATAGGATCCGGCTGTTGAACGGGACGGAGAATAAAAAAAAAAAAAAAAAAAAAAAAAAAAAAAATTACAAGTCCAACGCCGCTCGCGTCGTCTATAGTATTGCTCGGACGCGTGGACCGATCGGGCGTGGAATTTTGCCCGTGGACCGATCGAGGGCATGAAACGAGGCGTGGACCGATCGGGGTCGAGAATTGAAGAGCGGACTCGTGTCCCGCGGGGAGTTCGAGAATGAATATCGATAGGATCCGGCTGTTGAACGGGACGGAGAATAAAAAAAAAAAAAAAAAAAAAAAAAAAAAAAAAAATTACAAGTCCAACGCCGCTCGCGTCGTCTATAGTATTGCTCGGACGCGTGGACCGATCGGGCGTGGAATTTTGCCCGTGGACCGATCGAGGGCATGAAACGAGGCGTGGACCGATCGGGGTCGAGAATTGAAGAGCGGACTCGTGTCCCGCGGGGAGTTCGAGAATGAATATCGATAGGATCCGGCTGTTGAACGGGACGGAGAATAAAAAAAAAAAAAAAAAAAAAAAAAAAAAAAATTACAAGTCCAACGCCGCTCGCGTCGTCTATAGTATTGCTCGGACGCGTGGACCGATCGGGCGTGGAATTTTGCCCGTGGACCGATCGAGGGCATGAAACGAGGCGTGGACCGATCGGGGTCGAGAATTGAAGAGCGGACCCGTTTCCCGCGGGGAGTTCGAGAATGAATATCGATAGGATCCGGCTGTTGAACGGGACGGAGAATAAAAAAAAAAAAAAAAAAAAAAAAAAAAAAAAATTACAAGTCCAACGCCGCTCGCGTCGTCTATAGTATTGCTCGGACGCGTGGACCGATCGGGCGTGGAATTTTGCCCGTGGACCGATCGAGGGCATGAAACGAGGCGTGGACCGATCGGGGTCGAGAATTGAAGAGCGGACTCGTGTCCCGCGGGGAGTTCGAGAATGAATATCGATAGGATCCGGCTGTTGAACGCGACGGAGAATAAAAAAAAAAAAAAAAAAAAAAAAAAAAAAATTACAAGTCCAACGCCGCTCGCGTCGTCTATAGTATTGCTCGGACGCGTGGACCGATCGGGCGTGGAATTTTGCCCGTGGACCGATCGAGGGCATGAAACGAGGCGTGGACCGATCGGGGTCGAGAATTGAAGAGCGGACCCGTGTCCCGCGGGGAGTTCGAGAATGAATATCGATAGGATCCGGCTGTTGAACGGGACGGAGAATAAAAAAAAAAAAAAAAAAAAAAAAAAAAAAAAAAAAATTACAAGTCCAACGCCGCTCGCGTCGTCTATAGTATTGCTCGGACGCGTGGACCGATCGGGCGTGGAATTTTGCCCGTGGACCGATCGAGGGCATGAAACGAGGCGTGGACCGATCGGGGTCGAGAATTGAAGAGCGGACTCGTGTCCCGCGGGGAGTTCGAGAATGAATATCGATAGGATCCGGCTGTTGAACGGGACGGAGAATAAAAAAAAAAAAAAAAAAAAAAAAAAAAAAAATTACAAGTCCAACGCCGCTCGCGTCGTCTATAGTATTGCTCGGACGCGTGGACCGATCGGGCGTGGAATTTTGCCCGTGGACCGATCGAGGGCATGAAACGAGGCGTGGACCGATCGGGGTCGAGAATTGAAGAGCGGACCCGTGTCCCGCGGGGAGTTCGAGAATGAATATCGATAGGATCCGGCTGTTGAACGGGACGGAGAATAAAAAAAAAAAAAAAAAAAAAAAAAAAAAAAAATTACAAGTCCAACGCCGCTCGCGTCGTCTATAGTATTGCTCGGACGCGTGGACCGATCGGGCGTGGAATTTTGCCCGTGGACCGATCGAGGGCATGAAACGAGGCGTGGACCGATCGGGGTCGAGAATTGAAGAGCGGACTCGTGTCCCGCGGGGAGTTCGAGAATGAATATCGATAGGATCCGGCTGTTGAACGGGACGGAGAATAAAAAAAAAAAAAAAAAAAAAAAAAAAAAAAATTACAAGTCCAACGCCGCTCGCGTCGTCTATAGTATTGCTCGGACGCGTGGACCGATCGGGCGTGGAATTTTGCCCGTGGACCGATCGAGGGCATGAAACGAGGCGTGGACCGATCGGGGTCGAGAATTGAAGAGCGGACTCGTGTCCCGCGGGGAGTTCGAGAATGAATATCGATAGGATCCGGCTGTTGAACGGGACGGAGAATAAAAAAAAAAAAAAAAAAAAAAAAAAAAAAAAAAATTACAAGTCCAACGCCGCTCGCGTCGTCTATAGTATTGCTCGGACGCGTGGACCGATCGGGCGTGGAATTTTGCCCGTGGACCGATCGAGGGCATGAAACGAGGCGTGGACCGATCGGGGTCGAGAATTGAAGAGCGGACTCGTGTCCCGCGGGGAGTTCGAGAATGAATATCGATAGGATCCGGCTGTTGAACGGGACGGAGAATAAAAAAAAAAAAAAAAAAAAAAAAAAAAAAAATTACAAGTCCAACGCCGCTCGCGTCGTCTATAGTATTGCTCGGACGCGTGGACCGATCGGGCGTGGAATTTTGCCCGTGGACCGATCGAGGGCATGAAACGAGGCGTGGACCGATCGGGGTCGAGAATTGAAGAGCGGACCCGTTTCCCGCGGGGAGTTCGAGAATGAATATCGATAGGATCCGGCTGTTGAACGGGACGGAGAATAAAAAAAAAAAAAAAAAAAAAAAAAAAAAAAAATTACAAGTCCAACGCCGCTCGCGTCGTCTATAGTATTGCTCGGACGCGTGGACCGATCGGGCGTGGAATTTTGCCCGTGGACCGATCGAGGGCATGAAACGAGGCGTGGACCGATCGGGGTCGAGAATTGAAGAGCGGACTCGTGTCCCGCGGGGAGTTCGAGAATGAATATCGATAGGATCCGGCTGTTGAACGCGACGGAGAATAAAAAAAAAAAAAAAAAAAAAAAAAAAAAAATTACAAGTCCAACGCCGCTCGCGTCGTCTATAGTATTGCTCGGACGCGTGGACCGATCGGGCGTGGAATTTTGCCCGTGGACCGATCGAGGGCATGAAACGAGGCGTGGACCGATCGGGGTCGAGAATTGAAGAGCGGACCCGTGTCCCGCGGGGAGTTCGAGAATGAATATCGATAGGATCCGGCTGTTGAACGGGACGGAGAATAAAAAAAAAAAAAAAAAAAAAAAAAAAAAAAAAAAAATTACAAGTCCAACGCCGCTCGCGTCGTCT
>OX637863.1:18265308-18312808 GCA_951802705.1 Netelia virgata | reverse complement strand
GACGCGTGGACCGATCGGGCGTGGAATTTTGCCCGTGGACCGATCGAGGGCATGAAACGAGGCGTGGACCGATCGGGGTCGAGAATTGAAGAGCGGACCCGTGTCCCGCGGGGAGTTCGAGAATGAATATCGATAGGATCCGGCTGTTGAACGGGACGGAGAATAAAAAAAAAAAAAAAAAAAAAAAAAAAAAAAAAAAAATTACAAGTCCAACGCCGCTCGCGTCGTCTATAGTATTGCTCGGACGCGTGGACCGATCGGGCGTGGAATTTTGCCCGTGGACCGATCGAGGGCATGAAACGAGGCGTGGACCGATCGGGGTCGAGAATTGAAGAGCGGACTCGTGTCCCGCGGGGAGTTCGAGAATGAATATCGATAGGATCCGGCTGTTGAACGGGACGGAGAATAAAAAAAAAAAAAAAAAAAAAAAAAAAAAAAAAAAATTACAAGTCCAACGCCGCTCGCGTCGTCTATAGTATTGCTCGGACGCGTGGACCGATCGGGCGTGGAATTTTGCCCGTGGACCGATCGAGGGCATGAAACGAGGCGTGGACCGATCGGGGTCGAGAATTGAAGAGCGGACCCGTGTCCCGCGGGGAGTTCGAGAATGAATATCGATAGGATCCGGCTGTTGAACGGGACGGAGAATAAAAAAAAAAAAAAAAAAAAAAAAAAAAAAAAAAAATTACAAGTCCAACGCCACTCGCGTCGTCTATAGTATTGCTCGGACGCGTGGACCGATCGGGCGTGGAATTTTGCCCGTGGACCGATCGAGGGCATGAAACGAGGCGTGGACCGATCGGGGTCGAGAATTGAAGAGCGGACCCGTGTCCCGCGGGGAGTTCGAGAATGAATATCGATAGGATCCGGCTGTTGAACGGGACGGAGAATAAAAAAAAAAAAAAAAAAAAAAAAAAAAAAAAAAAAATTACAAGTCCAACGCCGCTTGCGTCGTCTATAGTATTGCTCGGACGCGTGGACCGATCGGGCGTGGAATTTTGCCCGTGGACCGATCGAGGGCATGAAACGAGGCGTGGACCGATCGGGGTCGAGAATTGAAGAGCGGACTCGTGTCCCGCGGGGAGTTCGAGAATGAATATCGATAGGATCCGGCTGTTGAACGGGACGGAGAATAAAAAAAAAAAAAAAAAAAAAAAAAAAAAAAATTACAAGTCCAACGCCGCTCGCGTCGTCTATAGTATTGCTCGGACGCGTGGACCGATCGGGCGTGGAATTTTGCCCGTGGACCGATCGAGGGCATGAAACGAGGCGTGGACCGATCGGGGTCGAGAATTGAAGAGCGGACCCGTGTCCCGCGGGGAGTTCGAGAATGAATATCGATAGGATCCGGCTGTTGAACGGGACGGAGAATAAAAAAAAAAAAAAAAAAAAAAAAAAAAAAAAAATTACAAGTCCAACGCCGCTCGCGTCGTCTATAGTATTGCTCGGACGCGTGGACCGATCGGGCGTGGAATTTTGCCCGTGGACCGATCGAGGGCATGAAACGAGGCGTGGACCGATCGGGGTCGAGAATTGAAGAGCGGACTCGTGTCCCGCGGGGAGTTCGAGAATGAATATCGATAGGATCCGGCTGTTGAACGGGACGGAGAATAAAAAAAAAAAAAAAAAAAAAAAAAAAAAAAAAAAAATTACAAGTCCAACGCCGCTCGCGTCGTCTATAGTATTGCTCGGACGCGTGGACCGATCGGGCGTGGAATTTTGCCCGTGGACCGATCGAGGGCATGAAACGAGGCGTGGACCGATCGGGGTCGAGAATTGAAGAGCGGACCCGTGTCCCGCGGGGAGTTCGAGAATGAATATCGATAGGATCCGGCTGTTGAACGGGACGGAGAATAAAAAAAAAAAAAAAAAAAAAAAAAAAAAATTACAAGTCCAACGCCGCTCGCGTCGTCTATAGTATTGCTCGGACGCGTGGACCGATCGGGCGTGGAATTTTGCCCGTGGACCGATCGAGGGCATGAAACGAGGCGTGGACCGATCGGGGTCGAGAATTGAAGAGCGGACCCGTGTCCCGCGGGGAGTTCGAGAATGAATATCGATAGGATCCGGCTGTTGAACGGGACGGAGAATAAAAAAAAGAAAAAAAAAAAAAAAAAAAAAATTACAAGTCCAACGCCGCTCGCGTCGTCTATAGTATTGCTCGGACGCGTGGACCGATCGGGCGTGGAATTTTGCCCGTGGACCGATCGAAGGCATGAAACGAGGCGTGGACCGATCGGGGTCGAGAATTGAAGAGCGGACCCGTGTCCCGCGGGGAGTTCGAGAATGAATATCGATAGGATCCGGCTGTTGAACGGGACGGAGAATAAAAAAAAAAAAAAAAAAAAAAAAAAAAAAAATTACAAGTCCAACGCCGCTCGCGTCGTCTATAGTATTGCTCGGACGCGTGGACCGATCGGGCGTGGAATTTTGCCCGTGGACCGATCGAGGGCATGAAACGAGGCGTGGACCGATCGGGGTCGAGAATTGAAGAGCGGACTCGTGTCCCGCGGGGAGTTCGAGAATGAATATCGATAGGATCCGGCTGTTGAACGCGACGGAGAATAAAAAAAAAAAAAAAAAAAAAAAAAAAAAATTACAAGTCCGACGCCGCTCGCGTCGTCTATAGTATTGCTCGGACGCGTGGACCGATCGGGCGTGGAATTTTGCCCGTGGACCGATCGAGGGCATGAAACGAGGCGTGGACCGATCGGGGTCGAGAATTGAAGAGCGGACCCGTGTCCCGCGGGGAGTTCGAGAATGAATATCGATAGGATCCGTCTGTTGAACGGGACGGAGAATAAAAAAAAAAAAAAAAAAAAAAATTACAAGTCCAACGCCGCTCGCGTCGTCTATAGTATTGCTCGGACGCGTGGACCGATCGGGCGTGGAATTTTGCCCGTGGACCGATCGAGGGCATGAAACGAGGCGTGGACCGATCGGGGTCGAGAATTGAAGAGCGGACCCGTGTCCCGCGGGGAGTTCGAGAATGAATATCGATAGGATCCGGCTGTTGAACGGGACGGAGAATAAAAAAAAAAAAAAAAAAATTACAAGTCCAACGCCGCTCGCGTCGTCTATAGTATTGCTCGGACGCGTGGACCGATCGGGCGTGGAATTTTGCCCGTGGACCGATCGAGGGCATGAAACGAGGCGTGGACCGATCGGGGTCGAGAATTGAAGAGCGGACCCGTGTCCCGCGGGGAGTTCGAGAATGAATATCGATAGGATCCGGCTGTTGAACGGGACGGAGAATAAAAAAAAAAAAAAAAAAAAAAAAAAAAAAAAAATTACAAGTCCAACGCCGCTCGCGTCGTCTATAGTATTGCTCGGACGCGTGGACCGATCGGGCGTGGAATTTTGCCCGTGGACCGATCGAGGGCATGAAACGAGGCGTGGACCGATCGGGGTCGAGAATTGAAGAGCGGACTCGTGTCCCGCGGGGAGTTCGAGAATGAATATCGATAGGATCCGGCTGTTGAACGGGACGGAGAATAAAAAAAAAAAAAAAAAAAAAAAAAAAAAAAAAATTACAAGTCCAACGCCGCTCGCGTCGTCTATAGTATTGCTCGGACGCGTGGACCGATCGGGCGTGGAATTTTGCCCGTGGACCGATCGAGGGCATGAAACGAGGCGTGGACCGATCGGGGTCGAGAATTGAAGAGCGGACCCGTGTCCCGCGGGGAGTTCGAGAATGAATATCGATAGGATCCGGCTGTTGAACGGGACGGAGAATAAAAAAAAAAAAAAAAAAAAAAAAAAAAAATTACAAGTCCAACGCCGCTCGCGTCGTCTATAGTATTGCTCGGACGCGTGGACCGATCGGGCGTGGAATTTTGCCCGTGGACCGATCGAGGGCATGAAACGAGGCGTGGACCGATCGGGGTCGAGAATTGAAGAGCGGACTCGTGTCCCGCGGGGAGTTCGAGAATGAATATCGATAGGATCCGGCTGTTGAACGGGACGGAGAATAAAAAAAAAAAAAAAAAAAAAAAAAAAAAAAAAAAATTACAAGTCCAACGCCGCTCGCGTCGTCTATAGTATTGCTCGGACGCGTGGACCGATCGGGCGTGGAATTTTGCCCGTGGACCGATCGAGGGCATGAAACGAGGCGTGGACCGATCGGGGTCGAGAATTGAAGAGCGGACCCGTGTCCCGCGGGGAGTTCGAGAATGAATATCGATAGGATCCGGCTGTTGAACGGGACGGAGAATAAAAAAAAAAAAAAAAAAAAAAAAAAAAATTACAAGTCCAACGCCGCTCGCGTCGTCTATAGTATTGCTCGGACGCGTGGACCGATCGGGCGTGGAATTTTGCCCGTGGACCGATCGAGGGCATGAAACGAGGCGTGGACCGATCGGGGTCGAGAATTGAAGAGCGGACCCGTGTCCCGCGGGGAGTTCGAGAATGAATATCGATAGGATCCGTCTGTTGAACGGGACGGAGAATAAAAAAAAAAAAAAAAAAAAAAATTACAAGTCCAACGCCGCTCGCGTCGTCTATAGTATTGCTCGGACGCGTGGACCGATCGGGCGTGGAATTTTGCCCGTGGACCGATCGAGGGCATGAAACGAGGCGTGGACCGATCGGGGTCGAGAATTGAAGAGCGGACCCGTGTCCCGCGGGGAGTTCGAGAATGAATATCGATAGGATCCGGCTGTTGAACGGGACGGAGAATAAAAAAAAAAAAAAAAAAATTACAAGTCCAACGCCGCTCGCGTCGTCTATAGTATTGCTCGGACGCGTGGACCGATCGGGCGTGGAATTTTGCCCGTGGACCGATCGAGGGCATGAAACGAGGCGTGGACCGATCGGGGTCGAGAATTGAAGAGCGGACCCGTGTCCCGCGGGGAGTTCGAGAATGAATATCGATAGGATCCGGCTGTTGAACGGGACGGAGAATAAAAAAAAAAAAAAAAAAAAAAAAAAAAAAAAAATTACAAGTCCAACGCCGCTCGCGTCGTCTATAGTATTGCTCGGACGCGTGGACCGATCGGGCGTGGAATTTTGCCCGTGGACCGATCGAGGGCATGAAACGAGGCGTGGACCGATCGGGGTCGAGAATTGAAGAGCGGACTCGTGTCCCGCGGGGAGTTCGAGAATGAATATCGATAGGATCCGGCTGTTGAACGGGACGGAGAATAAAAAAAAAAAAAAAAAAAAAAAAAAAAAAAAAAATTACAAGTCCAACGCCGCTCGCGTCGTCTATAGTATTGCTCGGACGCGTGGACCGATCGGGCGTGGAATTTTGCCCGTGGACCGATCGAGGGCATGAAACGAGGCGTGGACCGATCGGGGTCGAGAATTGAAGAGCGGACCCGTGTCCCGCGGGGAGTTCGAGAATGAATATCGATAGGATCCGGCTGTTGAACGGGACGGAGAATAAAAAAAAAAAAAAAAAAAAAAAAAAAAAATTACAAGTCCAACGCCGCTCGCGTCGTCTATAGTATTGCTCGGACGCGTGGACCGATCGGGCGTGGAATTTTGCCCGTGGACCGATCGAGGGCATGAAACGAGGCGTGGACCGATCGGGGTCGAGAATTGAAGAGCGGACTCGTGTCCCGCGGGGAGTTCGAGAATGAATATCGATAGGATCCGGCTGTTGAACGGGACGGAGAATAAAAAAAAAAAAAAAAAAAAAAAAAAAAAAAAAAAATTACAAGTCCAACGCCGCTCGCGTCGTCTATAGTATTGCTCGGACGCGTGGACCGATCGGGCGTGGAATTTTGCCCGTGGACCGATCGAGGGCATGAAACGAGGCGTGGACCGATCGGGGTCGAGAATTGAAGAGCGGACCCGTGTCCCGCGGGGAGTTCGAGAATGAATATCGATAGGATCCGGCTGTTGAACGGGACGGAGAATAAAAAAAAAAAAAAAAAAAAAAAAAAAAAAATTACAAGTCCAACGCCGCTCGCGTCGTCTATAGTATTGCTCGGACGCGTGGACCGATCGGGCGTGGAATTTTGCCCGTGGACCGATCGAGGGCATGAAACGAGGCGTGGACCGATCGGGGTCGAGAATTGAAGAGCGGACCCGTGTCCCGCGGGGAGTTCGAGAATGAATATCGATAGGATCCGGCTGTTGAACGGGACGGAGAATAAAAAAAAAAAAAAAAAAAAAAAAAAAAAAAAAAATTACAAGTCCAACGCCGCTCGCGTCGTCTATAGTATTGCTCGGACGCGTGGACCGATCGGGCGTGGAATTTTGCCCGTGGACCGATCGAGGGCATGAAACGAGGCGTGGACCGATCGGGGTCGAGAATTGAAGAGCGGACCCGTGTCCCGCGGGGAGTTCGAGAATGAATATCGATAGGATCCGGCTGTTGAACGGGACGGAGAATAAAAAAAAAAAAAAAAAAAAAAAAAAAAAAAAAAATTACAAGTCCAACGCCGCTCGCGTCGTCTATAGTATTGCTCGGACGCGTGGACCGATCGGGCGTGGAATTTTGCCCGTGGACCGATCGAGGGCATGAAACGAGGCGTGGACCGATCGGGGTCGAGAATTGAAGAGCGGACTCGTGTCCCGCGGGGAGTTCGAGAATGAATATCGATAGGATCCGGCTGTTGAACGGGACGGAGAATAAAAAAAAAAAAAAAAAAAAAAAAAAAAAAATTACAAGTCCAACGCCGCTCGCGTCGTCTATAGTATTGCTCGGACGCGTGGACCGATCGGGCGTGGAATTTTGCCCGTGGACCGATCGAGGGCATGAAACGAGGCGTGGACCGATCGGGGTCGAGAATTGAAGAGCGGACCCGTGTCCCGCGGGGAGTTCGAGAATGAATATCGATAGGATCCGGCTGTTGAACGGGACGGAGAATAAAAAAAAAAAAAAAAAAAAAAAAAAAAAAAAATTACAAGTCCAACGCCGCTCGCGTCGTCTATAGTATTGCTCGGACGCGTGGACCGATCGGGCGTGGAATTTTGCCCGTGGACCGATCGAGGGCATGAAACGAGGCGTGGACCGATCGGGGTCGAGAATTGAAGAGCGGACTCGTGTCCCGCGGGGAGTTCGAGAATGAATATCGATAGGATCCGGCTGTTGAACGCGACGGAGAATAAAAAAAAAAAAAAAAAAAAAAAAAAAAAAATTACAAGTCCAACGCCGCTCGCGTCGTCTATAGTATTGCTCGGACGCGTGGACCGATCGGGCGTGGAATTTTGCCCGTGGACCGATCGAGGGCATGAAACGAGGCGTGGACCGATCGGGGTCGAGAATTGAAGAGCGGACCCGTGTCCCGCGGGGAGTTCGAGAATGAATATCGATAGGATCCGGCTGTTGAACGGGACGGAGAATAAAAAAAAAAAAAAAAAAAAAAAAAAAAAAAAATTACAAGTCCAACGCCGCTCGCGTCGTCTATAGTATTGCTCGGACGCGTGGACCGATCGGGCGTGGAATTTTGCCCGTGGACCGATCGAGGGCATGAAACGAGGCGTGGACCGATCGGGGTTGAGAATTGAAGAGCGGACTCGTGTCCCGCGGGGAGTTCGAGAATGAATATCGATAGGATCCGGCTGTTGAACGGGACGGAGAATAAAAAAAAAAAAAAAAAAAAAAAAAAAAAAAAAAAATTACAAGTCCAACGCCGCTCGCGTCGTCTATAGTATTGCTCGGACGCGTGGACCGATCGGGCGTGGAATTTTGCCCGTGGACCGATCGAGGGCATGAAACGAGGCGTGGACCGATCGGGGTCGAGAATTGAAGAGCGGACTCGTGTCCCGCGGGGAGTTCGAGAATGAATATCGATAGGATCCGGCTGTTGAACGCGACGGAGAATAAAAAAAAAAAAAAAAAAAAAAAAAAAAAAATTACAAGTCCAACGCCGCTCGCGTCGTCTATAGTATTGCTCGGACGCGTGGACCGATCGGGCGTGGAATTTTGCCCGTGGACCGATCGAGGGCATGAAACGAGGCGTGGACCGATCGGGGTCGAGAATTGAAGAGCGGACCCGTGTCCCGCGGGGAGTTCGAGAATGAATATCGATAGGATCCGGCTGTTGAACGGGACGGAGAATAAAAAAAAAAAAAAAAAAAAAAAATTACAAGTCCAACGCCGCTCGCGTCGTCTATAGTATTGCTCGGACGCGTGGACCGATCGGGCGTGGAATTTTGCCCGTGGACCGATCGAGGGCATGAAACGAGGCGTGGACCGATCGGGGTCGAGAATTGAAGAGCGGACCCGTGTCCCGCGGGGAGTTCGAGAATGAATATCGATAGGATCCGGCTGTTGAACGGGACGGAGAATAAAAAAAAAAAAAAAAAAAAAAAAAAAAAATTACAAGTCCAACGCCGCTCGCGTCGTCTATAGTATTGCTCGGACGCGTGGACCGATCGGGCGTGGAATTTTGCCCGTGGACCGATCGAGGGCATGAAACGAGGCGTGGACCGATCGGGGTCGAGAATTGAAGAGCGGACCCGTGTCCCGCGGGGAGTTCGAGAATGAATATCGATAGGATCCGGCTGTTGAACGGGACGGAGAATAAAAAAAAACAAAAAAAAAAAAAAAAAAAAAAAAAAAAAATTACAAGTCCAACGCCGCTCGCGTCGTCTATAGTATTGCTCGGACGCGTGGACCGATCGGGCGTGGAATTTTGCCCGTGGACCGATCGAGGGCATGAAACGAGGCGTGGACCGATCGGGGTCGAGAATTGAAGAGCGGACCCGTGTCCCGCGGGGAGTTCGAGAATGAATATCGATAGGATCCGGCTGTTGAACGGGACGGAGAATAAAAAAAAAAAAAAAAAAAAAAAAAAAAAAAAAATTACAAGTCCAACGCCGCTCGCGTCGTCTATAGTATTGCTCGGACGCGTGGACCGATCGGGCGTGGAATTTTGCCCGTGGACCGATCGAGGGCATGAAACGAGGCGTGGACCGATCGGGGTCGAGAATTGAAGAGCGGACTCGTGTCCCGCGGGGAGTTCGAGAATGAATATCGATAGGATCCGGCTGTTGAACGGGACGGAGAATAAAAAAAAAAAAAAAAAAAAAAAAAAAAAAAAAAATTACAAGTCCAACGCCGCTCGCGTCGTCTATAGTATTGCTCGGACGCGTGGACCGATCGGGCGTGGAATTTTGCCCGTGGACCGATCGAGGGCATGAAACGAGGCGTGGACCGATCGGGGTCGAGAATTGAAGAGCGGACTCGTGTCCCGCGGGGAGTTCGAGAATGAATATCGATAGGATCCGGCTGTTGAACGGGACGGAGAATAAAAAAAAAAAAAAAAAAATACAAGTCCAACGCCGCTCGCGTCGTCTATAGTATTGCTCGGACGCGTGGACCGATCGGGCGTGGAATTTTGCCCGTGGACCGATCGAGGGCATGAAACGAGGCGTGGACCGATCGGGGTCGAGAATTGAAGAGCGGACTCGTGTCCCGCGGGGAGTTCGAGAATGAATATCGATAGGATCCGGCTGTTGAACGGGACGGAGAATAAAAAAAAAAAAAAAAAAAAAAAAAAAAAAATTACAAGTCCAACGCCGCTCGCGTCGTCTATAGTATTGCTCGGACGCGTGGACCGATCGGGCGTGGAATTTTGCCCGTGGACCGATCGAGGGCATGAAACGAGGCGTGGACCGATCGGGGTCGAGAATTGAAGAGCGGACCCGTGTCCCGCGGGGAGTTCGAGAATGAATATCGATAGGATCCGGCTGTTGAACGGGACGGAGAATAAAAAAAAAAAAAAAAAAAAAAAAAAAAAAAAATTACAAGTCCAACGCCGCTCGCGTCGTCTATAGTATTGCTCGGACGCGTGGACCGATCGGGCGTGGAATTTTGCCCGTGGACCGATCGAGGGCATGAAACGAGGCGTGGACCGATCGGGGTCGAGAATTGAAGAGCGGACTCGTGTCCCGCGGGGAGTTCGAGAATGAATATCGATAGGATCCGGCTGTTGAACGGGACGGAGAATAAAAAAAAAAAAAAAAAAAAAAAAAAAAAAAAAAATTACAAGTCCAACGCCGCTCGCGTCGTCTATAGTATTGCTCGGACGCGTGGACCGATCGGGCGTGGAATTTTGCCCGTGGACCGATCGAGGGCATGAAACGAGGCGTGGACCGATCGGGGTCGAGAATTGAAGAGCGGACTCGTGTCCCGCGGGGAGTTCGAGAATGAATATCGATAGGATCCGGCTGTTGAACGGGACGGAGAATAAAAAAAAAAAAAAAAAAATACAAGTCCAACGCCGCTCGCGTCGTCTATAGTATTGCTCGGACGCGTGGACCGATCGGGCGTGGAATTTTGCCCGTGGACCGATCGAGGGCATGAAACGAGGCGTGGACCGATCGGGGTCGAGAATTGAAGAGCGGACTCGTGTCCCGCGGGGAGTTCGAGAATGAATATCGATAGGATCCGGCTGTTGAACGGGACGGAGAATAAAAAAAAAAAAAAAAAAAAAAAAAAAAAAATTACAAGTCCAACGCCGCTCGCGTCGTCTATAGTATTGCTCGGACGCGTGGACCGATCGGGCGTGGAATTTTGCCCGTGGACCGATCGAGGGCATGAAACGAGGCGTGGACCGATCGGGGTCGAGAATTGAAGAGCGGACCCGTGTCCCGCGGGGAGTTCGAGAATGAATATCGATAGGATCCGGCTGTTGAACGGGACGGAGAATAAAAAAAAAAAAAAAAAAAAAAAAAAAAAAAAAAAAAATTACAAGTCCAACGCCGCTTGCGTCGTCTATAGTATTGCTCGGACGCGTGGACCGATCGGGCGTGGAATTTTGCCCGTGGACCGATCGAGGGCATGAAACGAGGCGTGGACCGATCGGGGTCGAGAATTGAAGAGCGGACTCGTGTCCCGCGGGGAGTTCGAGAATGAATATCGATAGGATCCGGCTGTTGAACGGGACGGAGAATAAAAAAAAAAAAAAAAAAAAAAAAAAAAAAAATTACAAGTCCAACGCCGCTCGCGTCGTCTATAGTATTGCTCGGACGCGTGGACCGATCGGGCGTGGAATTTTGCCCGTGGACCGATCGAGGGCATGAAACGAGGCGTGGACCGATCGGGGTCGAGAATTGAAGAGCGGACCCGTGTCCCGCGGGGAGTTCGAGAATGAATATCGATAGGATCCGGCTGTTGAACGGGACGGAGAATAAAAAAAAAAAAAAAAAAAAAAAAAAAAAAAAAATTACAAGTCCAACGCCGCTCGCGTCGTCTATAGTATTGCTCGGACGCGTGGACCGATCGGGCGTGGAATTTTGCCCGTGGACCGATCGAGGGCATGAAACGAGGCGTGGACCGATCGGGGTCGAGAATTGAAGAGCGGACTCGTGTCCCGCGGGGAGTTCGAGAATGAATATCGATAGGATCCGGCTGTTGAACGGGACGGAGAATAAAAAAAAAAAAAAAAAAAAAAAAAAAAAAAAAAAAATTACAAGTCCAACGCCGCTCGCGTCGTCTATAGTATTGCTCGGACGCGTGGACCGATCGGGCGTGGAATTTTGCCCGTGGACCGATCGAGGGCATGAAACGAGGCGTGGACCGATCGGGGTCGAGAATTGAAGAGCGGACCCGTGTCCCGCGGGGAGTTCGAGAATGAATATCGATAGGATCCGGCTGTTGAACGGGACGGAGAATAAAAAAAAAAAAAAAAAAAAAAAAAAAAAAAATTACAAGTCCAACGCCGCTCGCGTCGTCTATAGTATTGCTCGGACGCGTGGACCGATCGGGCGTGGAATTTTGCCCGTGGACCGATCGAGGGCATGAAACGAGGCGTGGACCGATCGGGGTCGAGAATTGAAGAGCGGACCCGTGTCCCGCGGGGAGTTCGAGAATGAATATCGATAGGATCCGGCTGTTGAACGGGACGGAGAATAAAAAAAAAAAAAAAAAAAAAAAAAAAAAAAAAAAATTACAAGTCCAACGCCGCTCGCGTCGTCTATAGTATTGCTCGGACGCGTGGACCGATCGGGCGTGGAATTTTGCCCGTGGACCGATCGAGGGCATGAAACGAGGCGTGGACCGATCGGGGTCGAGAATTGAAGAGCGGACCCGTGTCCCGCGGGGAGTTCGAGAATGAATATCGATAGGATCCGGCTGTTGAACGGGACGGAGAATAAAAAAAAAAAAAAAAAAAAAAAAAAAAAAAAAAAATTACAAGTCCAACGCCGCTCGCGTCGTCTATAGTATTGCTCGGACGCGTGGACCGATCGGGCGTGGAATTTTGCCCGTGGACCGATCGAGGGCATGAAACGAGGCGTGGACCGATCGGGGTCGAGAATTGAAGAGCGGACCCGTGTCCCGCGGGGAGTTCGAGAATGAATATCGATAGGATCCGGCTGTTGAACGGGACGGAGAATAAAAAAAAAAAAAAAAAAAAAAAAAAAAAAAAAATTACAAGTCCAACGCCGCTCGCGTCGTCTATAGTATTGCTCGGACGCGTGGACCGATCGGGCGTGGAATTTTGCCCGTGGACCGATCGAGGGCATGAAACGAGGCGTGGACCGATCGGGGTCGAGAATTGAAGAGCGGACTCGTGTCCCGCGGGGAGTTCGAGAATGAATATCGATAGGATCCGGCTGTTGAACGGGACGGAGAATAAAAAAAAAAAAAAAAAAAAAAAAAAAAAAAAAAAAATTACAAGTCCAACGCCGCTCGCGTCGTCTATAGTATTGCTCGGACGCGTGGACCGATCGGGCGTGGAATTTTGCCCGTGGACCGATCGAGGGCATGAAACGAGGCGTGGACCGATCGGGGTCGAGAATTGAAGAGCGGACCCGTGTCCCGCGGGGAGTTCGAGAATGAATATCGATAGGATCCGGCTGTTGAACGGGCCGGAGAATAAAAAAAAAAAAAAAAAAAAAAAAAAAAAATTACAAGTCCAACGCCGCTCGCGTCGTCTATAGTATTGCTCGGACGCGTGGACCGATCGGGCGTGGAATTTTGCCCGTGGACCGATCGAGGGCATGAAACGAGGCGTGGACCGATCGGGGTCGAGAATTGAAGAGCGGACCCGTGTCCCGCGGGGAGTTCGAGAATGAATATCGATAGGATCCGGCTGTTGAACGGGACGGAGAATAAAAAAAAAAAAAAAAAAAAAAAAAAAAAAAAAAAATTACAAGTCCAACGCCGCTCGCGTCGTCTATAGTATTGCTCGGACGCGTGGACCGATCGGGCGTGGAATTTTGCCCGTGGACCGATCGAGGGCAGGAAACGAGGCGTGGACCGATCGGGGTCGAGAATTGAAGAGCGGACTCGTGTCCCGCGGGGAGTTCGAGAATGAATATCGATAGGATCCGGCTGTTGAACGGGACGGAGAATAAAAAAAAGAAAAAAAAAAAAAAAAAAAAAAATTACAAGTCCAACGCCGCTCGCGTCGTCTATAGTATTGCTCGGACGCGTGGACCGATCGGGCGTGGAATTTTGCCCGTGGACCGATCGAAGGCATGAAACGAGGCGTGGACCGATCGGGGTCGAGAATTGAAGAGCGGACCCGTGTCCCGCGGGGAGTTCGAGAATGAATATCGATAGGATCCGGCTGTTGAACGGGACGGAGAATAAAAAAAAAAAAAAAAAAAAAAAAAAAAAAAAATTACAAGTCCAACGCCGCTCGCGTCGTCTATAGTATTGCTCGGACGCGTGGACCGATCGGGCGTGGAATTTTGCCCGTGGACCGATCGAGGGCATGAAACGAGGCGTGGACCGATCGGGGTCGAGAATTGAAGAGCGGACTCGTGTCCCGCGGGGAGTTCGAGAATGAATATCGATAGGATCCGGCTGTTGAACGCGACGGAGAATAAAAAAAAAAAAAAAAAAAAAAAAAAAAAATTACAAGTCCAACGCCGCTCGCGTCGTCTATAGTATTGCTCGGACGCGTGGACCGATCGGGCGTGGAATTTTGCCCGTGGACCGATCGAGGGCATGAAACGAGGCGTGGACCGATCGGGGTCGAGAATTGAAGAGCGGACCCGTGTCCCGCGGGGAGTTCGAGAATGAATATCGATAGGATCCGTCTGTTGAACGGGACGGAGAATAAAAAAAAAAAAAAAAAAAAAAAATTACAAGTCCAACGCCGCTCGCGTCGTCTATAGTATTGCTCGGACGCGTGGACCGATCGGGCGTGGAATTTTGCCCGTGGACCGATCGAGGGCATGAAACGAGGCGTGGACCGATCGGGGTCGAGAATTGAAGAGCGGACCCGTGTCCCGCGGGGAGTTCGAGAATGAATATCGATAGGATCCGGCTGTTGAACGGGACGGAGAATAAAAAAAAAAAAAAAAAAAAAAAAAAAAAAAAAATTACAAGTCCAACGCCGCTCGCGTCGTCTATAGTATTGCTCGGACGCGTGGACCGATCGGGCGTGGAATTTTGCCCGTGGACCGATCGAGGGCATGAAACGAGGCGTGGACCGATCGGGGTCGAGAATTGAAGAGCGGACTCGTGTCCCGCGGGGAGTTCGAGAATGAATATCGATAGGATCCGGCTGTTGAACGGGACGGAGAATAAAAAAAAAAAAAAAAAAAAAAAAAAAAAAAAAAATTACAAGTCCAACGCCGCTCGCGTCGTCTATAGTATTGCTCGGACGCGTGGACCGATCGGGCGTGGAATTTTGCCCGTGGACCGATCGAGGGCATGAAACGAGGCGTGGACCGATCGGGGTCGAGAATTGAAGAGCGGACCCGTGTCCCGCGGGGAGTTCGAGAATGAATATCGATAGGATCCGGCTGTTGAACGGGACGGAGAATAAAAAAAAAAAAAAAAAAAAAAAAAAAAAATTACAAGTCCAACGCCGCTCGCGTCGTCTATAGTATTGCTCGGACGCGTGGACCGATCGGGCGTGGAATTTTGCCCGTGGACCGATCGAGGGCATGAAACGAGGCGTGGACCGATCGGGGTCGAGAATTGAAGAGCGGACTCGTGTCCCGCGGGGAGTTCGAGAATGAATATCGATAGGATCCGGCTGTTGAACGGGACGGAGAATAAAAAAAAAAAAAAAAAAAAAAAAATTACAAGTCCAACGCCGCTCGCGTCGTCTATAGTATTGCTCGGACGCGTGGACCGATCGGGCGTGGAATTTTGCCCGTGGACCGATCGAGGGCATGAAACGAGGCGTGGACCGATCGGGGTCGAGAATTGAAGAGCGGACCCGTGTCCCGCGGGGAGTTCGAGAATGAATATCGATAGGATCCGGCTGTTGAACGGGACGGAGAATAAAAAAAAAAAAAAAAAAAAAAAAAAAAAAATTACAAGTCCAACGCCGCTCGCGTCGTCTATAGTATTGCTCGGACGCGTGGACCGATCGGGCGTGGAATTTTGCCCGTGGACCGATCGAGGGCATGAAACGAGGCGTGGACCGATCGGGGTCGAGAATTGAAGAGCGGACTCGTGTCCCGCGGGGAGTTCGAGAATGAATATCGATAGGATCCGGCTGTTGAACGCGACGGAGAATAAAAAAAAAAAAAAAAAAAAAAAAAAAAAAATTACAAGTCCAACGCCGCTCGCGTCGTCTATAGTATTGCTCGGACGCGTGGACCGATCGGGCGTGGAATTTTGCCCGTGGACCGATCGAGGGCATGAAACGAGGCGTGGACCGATCGGGGTCGAGAATTGAAGAGCGGACCCGTGTCCCGCGGGGAGTTCGAGAATGAATATCGATAGGATCCGGCTGTTGAACGGGACGGAGAATAAAAAAAAAAAAAAAAAAAAAAAATTACAAGTCCAACGCCGCTCGCGTCGTCTATAGTATTGCTCGGACGCGTGGACCGATCGGGCGTGGAATTTTGCCCGTGGACCGATCGAGGGCATGAAACGAGGCGTGGACCGATCGGGGTCGAGAATTGAAGAGCGGACTCGTGTCCCGCGGGGAGTTCGAGAATGAATATCGATAGGATCCGGCTGTTGAACGGGACGGAGAATAAAAAAAAACAAAAAAAAAAAAAAAAAAAAAAAAAAAAAATTACAAGTCCAACGCCGCTCGCGTCGTCTATAGTATTGCTCGGACGCGTGGACCGATCGGGCGTGGAATTTTGCCCGTGGACCGATCGAGGGCATGAAACGAGGCGTGGACCGATCGGGGTCGAGAATTGAAGAGCGGACTCGTGTCCCGCGGGGAGTTCGAGAATGAATATCGATAGGATCCGGCTGTTGAACGGGACGGAGAATAAAAAAAAAAAAAAAAAAAAAAAAAAAAAAAATTACAAGTCCAACGCCGCTCGCGTCGTCTATAGTATTGCTCGGACGCGTGGACCGATCGGGCGTGGAATTTTGCCCGTGGACCGATCGAGGGCATGAAACGAGGCGTGGACCGATCGGGGTCGAGAATTGAAGAGCGGACTCGTGTCCCGCGGGGAGTTCGAGAATGAATATCGATAGGATCCGGCTGTTGAACGGGACGGAGAATAAAAAAAAAAAAAAAAAAAAAAAAAAAAAAAAAAAATTACAAGTCCAACGCCGCTCGCGTCGTCTATAGTATTGCTCGGACGCGTGGACCGATCGGGCGTGGAATTTTGCCCGTGGACCGATCGAGGGCATGAAACGAGGCGTGGACCGATCGGGGTCGAGAATTGAAGAGCGGACTCGTGTCCCGCGGGGAGTTCGAGAATGAATATCGATAGGATCCGGCTGTTGAACGGGACGGAGAATAAAAAAAAAAAAAAAAAAAAAAAAAAAAAAAAAATTACAAGTCCAACGCCGCTCGCGTCGTCTATAGTATTGCTCGGACGCGTGGACCGATCGGGCGTGGAATTTTGCCCGTGGACCGATCGAGGGCATGAAACGAGGCGTGGACCGATCGGGGTCGAGAATTGAAGAGCGGACTCGTGTCCCGCGGGGAGTTCGAGAATGAATATCGATAGGATCCGGCTGTTGAACGGGACGGAGAATAAAAAAAAAAAAAAAAAAAAAAAAAAAAAAAAATTACAAGTCCAACGCCGCTCGCGTCGTCTATAGTATTGCTCGGACGCGTGGACCGATCGGGCGTGGAATTTTGCCCGTGGACCGATCGAGGGCATGAAACGAGGCGTGGACCGATCGGGGTCGAGAATTGAAGAGCGGACCCGTGTCCCGCGGGGAGTTCGAGAATGAATATCGATAGGATCCGGCTGTTGAACGGGACGGAGAATAAAAAAAAAAAAAAAAAAAAAAAAAAAAAAATTACAAGTCCAACGCCGCTCGCGTCGTCTATAGTATTGCTCGGACGCGTGGACCGATCGGGCGTGGAATTTTGCCCGTGGACCGATCGAGGGCATGAAACGAGGCGTGGACCGATCGGGGTTGAGAATTGAAGAGCGGACTCGTGTCCCGCGGGGAGTTCGAGAATGAATATCGATAGGATCCGGCTGTTGAACGGGACGGAGAATAAAAAAAAAAAAAAAAAAAAAAAAAAAAAAAAAAAAATTACAAGTCCAACGCCGCTCGCGTCGTCTATAGTATTGCTCGGACGCGTGGACCGATCGGGCGTGGAATTTTGCCCGTGGACCGATCGAGGGCATGAAACGAGGCGTGGACCGATCGGGGTCGAGAATTGAAGAGCGGACCCGTGCCCCGCGGGGAGTTCGAGAATGAATATCGATAGGATCCGGCTGTTGAACGGGACGGAGAATAAAAAAAAAAAAAAAAAAAAAAAAAAAAAAATTACAAGTCCAACGCCGCTCGCGTCGTCTATAGTATTGCTCGGACGCGTGGACCGATCGGGCGTGGAATTTTGCCCGTGGACCGATCGAGGGCATGAAACGAGGCGTGGACCGATCGGGGTTGAGAATTGAAGAGCGGACTCGTGTCCCGCGGGGAGTTCGAGAATGAATATCGATAGGATCCGGCTGTTGAACGGGACGGAGAATAAAAAAAAAAAAAAAAAAAAAAAAAAAAAAAAAAAATTACAAGTCCAACGCCGCTCGCGTCGTCTATAGTATTGCTCGGACGCGTGGACCGATCGGGCGTGGAATTTTGCCCGTGGACCGATCGAGGGCATGAAACGAGGCGTGGACCGATCGGGGTCGAGAATTGAAGAGCGGACCCGTGCCCCGCGGGGAGTTCGAGAATGAATATCGATAGGATCCGGCTGTTGAACGGGACGGAGAATAAAAAAAAAAAAAAAAAAAAAAAATTACAAGTCCAACGCCGCTCGCGTCGTCTATAGTATTGCTCGGACGCGTGGACCGATCGGGCGTGGAATTTTGCCCGTGGACCGATCGAGGGCATGAAACGAGGCGTGGACCGATCGGGGTCGAGAATTGAAGAGCGGACTCGTGTCCCGCGGGGAGTTCGAGAATGAATATCGATAGGATCCGGCTGTTGAACGGGACGGAGAATAAAAAAAAAAAAAAAAAAAAAAAAATTACAAGTCCAACGCCGCTCGCGTCGTCTATAGTATTGCTCGGACGCGTGGACCGATCGGGCGTGGAATTTTGCCCGTGGACCGATCGAGGGCATGAAACGAGGCGTGGACCGATCGGGGTCGAGAATTGAAGAGCGGACTCGTGTCCCGCGGGGAGTTCGAGAATGAATATCGATAGGATCCGGCTGTTGAACGGGACGGAGAATAAAAAAAAAAAAAAAAAAAAAAAAAAAAAAATTACAAGTCCAACGCCGCTCGCGTCGTCTATAGTATTGCTCGGACGCGTGGACCGATCGGGCGTGGAATTTTGCCCGTGGACCGATCGAGGGCATGAAACGAGGCGTGGACCGATCGGGGTCGAGAATTGAAGAGCGGACCCGTGTCCCGCGGGGAGTTCGAGAATGAATATCGATAGGATCCGGCTGTTGAACGGGACGGAGAATAAAAAAAAAAAAAAAAAAAAAAAAAAAAAAATTACAAGTCCAACGCCGCTCGCGTCGTCTATAGTATTGCTCGGACGCGTGGACCGATCGGGCGTGGAATTTTGCCCGTGGACCGATCGAGGGCATGAAACGAGGCGTGGACCGATCGGGGTCGAGAATTCAAGAGCGGACTCGTGTCCCGCGGGGAGTTCGAGAATGAATATCGATAGGATCCGGCTGTTGAACGCGACGGAGAATAAAAAAAAAAAAAAAAAAAAAAAAAAAAAAATTACAAGTCCAACGCCGCTCGCGTCGTCTATAGTATTGCTCGGACGCGTGGACCGATCGGGCGTGGAATTTTGCCCGTGGACCGATCGAGGGCATGAAACGAGGCGTGGACCGATCGGGGTCGAGAATTGAAGAGCGGACCCGTGTCCCGCGGGGAGTTCGAGAATGAATATCGATAGGATCCGGCTGTTGAACGGGACGGAGAATAAAAAAAAAAAAAAAAAAAAAAAATTACAAGTCCAACGCCGCTCGCGTCGTCTATAGTATTGCTCGGACGCGTGGACCGATCGGGCGTGGAATTTTGCCCGTGGACCGATCGAGGGCATGAAACGAGGCGTGGACCGATCGGGGTCGAGAATTGAAGAGCGGACCCGTGTCCCGCGGGGAGTTCGAGAATGAATATCGATAGGATCCGGCTGTTGAACGGGACGGAGAATAAAAAAAAAAAAAAAAAAAAAAAAAAAAAAAAAAAAAAATTACAAGTCCAACGCCGCTCGCGTCGTCTATAGTATTGCTCGGACGCGTGGACCGATCGGGCGTGGAATTTTGCCCGTGGACCGATCGAGGGCATGAAACGAGGCGTGGACCGATCGGGGTCGAGAATTGAAGAGCGGACCCGTGTCCCGCGGGGAGTTCGAGAATGAATATCGATAGGATCCGGCTGTTGAACGGGACGGAGAATAAAAAAAAACAAAAAAAAAAAAAAAAAAAAAAAAAAAAAATTACAAGTCCAACGCCGCTCGCGTCGTCTATAGTATTGCTCGGACGCGTGGACCGATCGGGCGTGGAATTTTGCCCGTGGACCGATCGAGGGCATGAAACGAGGCGTGGACCGATCGGGGTCGAGAATTGAAGAGCGGACCCGTGTCCCGCGGGGAGTTCGAGAATGAATATCGATAGGATCCGGCTGTTGAACGGGACGGAGAATAAAAAAAAAAAAAAAAAAAAAAAAAAAAAAAAATTACAAGTCCAACGCCGCTCGCGTCGTCTATAGTATTGCTCGGACGCGTGGACCGATCGGGCGTGGAATTTTGCCCGTGGACCGATCGAGGGCATGAAACGAGGCGTGGACCGATCGGGGTCGAGAATTGAAGAGCGGACTCGTGTCCCGCGGGGAGTTCGAGAATGAATATCGATAGGATCCGGCTGTTGAACGGGACGGAGAATAAAAAAAAAAAAAAAAAAAAAAAAATTACAAGTCCAACGCCGCTCGCGTCGTCTATAGTATTGCTCGGACGCGTGGACCGATCGGGCGTGGAATTTTGCCCGTGGACCGATCGAGGGCATGAAACGAGGCGTGGACCGATCGGGGTCGAGAATTGAAGAGCGGACCCGTGTCCCGCGGGGAGTTCGAGAATGAATATCGATAGGATCCGGCTGTTGAACGGGACGGAGAATAAAAAAAAAAAAAAAAAAAAAAAAAAAAAAAATTACAAGTCCAACGCCGCTCGCGTCGTCTATAGTATTGCTCGGACGCGTGGACCGATCGGGCGTGGAATTTTGCCCGTGGACCGATCGAGGGCATGAAACGAGGCGTGGACCGATCGGGGTCGAGAATTGAAGAGCGGACTCGTGTCCCGCGGGGAGTTCGAGAATGAATATCGATAGGATCCGGCTGTTGAACGCGACGGAGAATAAAAAAAAAAAAAAAAAAAAAAAAAAAAAAATTACAAGTCCAACGCCGCTCGCGTCGTCTATAGTATTGCTCGGACGCGTGGACCGATCGGGCGTGGAATTTTGCCCGTGGACCGATCGAGGGCATGAAACGAGGCGTGGACCGATCGGGGTCGAGAATTGAAGAGCGGACCCGTGTCCCGCGGGGAGTTCGAGAATGAATATCGATAGGATCCGGCTGTTGAACGGGACGGAGAATAAAAAAAAAAAAAAAAAAAAAAAATTACAAGTCCAACGCCGCTCGCGTCGTCTATAGTATTGCTCGGACGCGTGGACCGATCGGGCGTGGAATTTTGCCCGTGGACCGATCGAGGGCATGAAACGAGGCGTGGACCGATCGGGGTCGAGAATTGAAGAGCGGACTCGTGTCCCGCGGGGAGTTCGAGAATGAATATCGATAGGATCCGGCTGTTGAACGGGACGGAGAATAAAAAAAAACAAAAAAAAAAAAAAAAAAAAAAAAAAAAATTACAAGTCCAACGCCGCTCGCGTCGTCTATAGTATTGCTCGGACGCGTGGACCGATCGGGCGTGGAATTTTGCCCGTGGACCGATCGAGGGCATGAAACGAGGCGTGGACCGATCGGGGTCGAGAATTGAAGAGCGGACTCGTGTCCCGCGGGGAGTTCGAGAATGAATATCGATAGGATCCGGCTGTTGAACGGGACGGAGAATAAAAAAAAAAAAAAAAAAAAAAAAAAAAAAATTACAAGTCCAACGCCGCTCGCGTCGTCTATAGTATTGCTCGGACGCGTGGACCGATCGGGCGTGGAATTTTGCCCGTGGACCGATCGAGGGCATGAAACGAGGCGTGGACCGATCGGGGTCGAGAATTGAAGAGCGGACTCGTGTCCCGCGGGGAGTTCGAGAATGAATATCGATAGGATCCGGCTGTTGAACGGGACGGAGAATAAAAAAAAAAAAAAAAAAAAAAAAAAAAAAAAAAATTACAAGTCCAACGCCGCTCGCGTCGTCTATAGTATTGCTCGGACGCGTGGACCGATCGGGCGTGGAATTTTGCCCGTGGACCGATCGAGGGCATGAAACGAGGCGTGGACCGATCGGGGTCGAGAATTGAAGAGCGGACTCGTGTCCCGCGGGGAGTTCGAGAATGAATATCGATAGGATCCGGCTGTTGAACGGGACGGAGAATAAAAAAAAAAAAAAAAAAAAAAAAAAAAAAAAAATTACAAGTCCAACGCCGCTCGCGTCGTCTATAGTATTGCTCGGACGCGTGGACCGATCGGGCGTGGAATTTTGCCCGTGGACCGATCGAGGGCATGAAACGAGGCGTGGACCGATCGGGGTCGAGAATTGAAGAGCGGACTCGTGTCCCGCGGGGAGTTCGAGAATGAATATCGATAGGATCCGGCTGTTGAACGGGACGGAGAATAAAAAAAAAAAAAAAAAAAAAAAAAAAAAAAATTACAAGTCCAACGCCGCTCGCGTCGTCTATAGTATTGCTCGGACGCGTGGACCGATCGGGCGTGGAATTTTGCCCGTGGACCGATCGAGGGCATGAAACGAGGCGTGGACCGATCGGGGTCGAGAATTGAAGAGCGGACCCGTGTCCCGCGGGGAGTTCGAGAATGAATATCGATAGGATCCGGCTGTTGAACGGGACGGAGAATAAAAAAAAAAAAAAAAAAAAAAAAAAAAAAAATTACAAGTCCAACGCCGCTCGCGTCGTCTATAGTATTGCTCGGACGCGTGGACCGATCGGGCGTGGAATTTTGCCCGTGGACCGATCGAGGGCATGAAACGAGGCGTGGACCGATCGGGGTTGAGAATTGAAGAGCGGACTCGTGTCCCGCGGGGAGTTCGAGAATGAATATCGATAGGATCCGGCTGTTGAACGGGACGGAGAATAAAAAAAAAAAAAAAAAAAAAAAAAAAAAAAAAAAATTACAAGTCCAACGCCGCTCGCGTCGTCTATAGTATTGCTCGGACGCGTGGACCGATCGGGCGTGGAATTTTGCCCGTGGACCGATCGAGGGCATGAAACGAGGCGTGGACCGATCGGGGTCGAGAATTGAAGAGCGGACCCGTGCCCCGCGGGGAGTTCGAGAATGAATATCGATAGGATCCGGCTGTTGAACGGGACGGAGAATAAAAAAAAAAAAAAAAAAAAAAAATTACAAGTCCAACGCCGCTCGCGTCGTCTATAGTATTGCTCGGACGCGTGGACCGATCGGGCGTGGAATTTTGCCCGTGGACCGATCGAGGGCATGAAACGAGGCGTGGACCGATCGGGGTCGAGAATTGAAGAGCGGACTCGTGTCCCGCGGGGAGTTCGAGAATGAATATCGATAGGATCCGGCTGTTGAACGGGACGGAGAATAAAAAAAAAAAAAAAAAAAAAAAAATTACAAGTCCAACGCCGCTCGCGTCGTCTATAGTATTGCTCGGACGCGTGGACCGATCGGGCGTGGAATTTTGCCCGTGGACCGATCGAGGGCATGAAACGAGGCGTGGACCGATCGGGGTCGAGAATTGAAGAGCGGACTCGTGTCCCGCGGGGAGTTCGAGAATGAATATCGATAGGATCCGGCTGTTGAACGGGACGGAGAATAAAAAAAAAAAAAAAAAAAAAAAAAAAAAAAATTACAAGTCCAACGCCGCTCGCGTCGTCTATAGTATTGCTCGGACGCGTGGACCGATCGGGCGTGGAATTTTGCCCGTGGACCGATCGAGGGCATGAAACGAGGCGTGGACCGATCGGGGTCGAGAATTGAAGAGCGGACCCGTGTCCCGCGGGGAGTTCGAGAATGAATATCGATAGGATCCGGCTGTTGAACGGGACGGAGAATAAAAAAAAAAAAAAAAAAAAAAAAAAAAAAATTACAAGTCCAACGCCGCTCGCGTCGTCTATAGTATTGCTCGGACGCGTGGACCGATCGGGCGTGGAATTTTGCCCGTGGACCGATCGAGGGCATGAAACGAGGCGTGGACCGATCGGGGTCGAGAATTGAAGAGCGGACTCGTGTCCCGCGGGGAGTTCGAGAATGAATATCGATAGGATCCGGCTGTTGAACGCGACGGAGAATAAAAAAAAAAAAAAAAAAAAAAAAAAAAAAATTACAAGTCCAACGCCGCTCGCGTCGTCTATAGTATTGCTCGGACGCGTGGACCGATCGGGCGTGGAATTTTGCCCGTGGACCGATCGAGGGCATGAAACGAGGCGTGGACCGATCGGGGTCGAGAATTGAAGAGCGGACCCGTGTCCCGCGGGGAGTTCGAGAATGAATATCGATAGGATCCGGCTGTTGAACGGGACGGAGAATAAAAAAAAAAAAAAAAAAAAAAAATTACAAGTCCAACGCCGCTCGCGTCGTCTATAGTATTGCTCGGACGCGTGGACCGATCGGGCGTGGAATTTTGCCCGTGGACCGATCGAGGGCATGAAACGAGGCGTGGACCGATCGGGGTCGAGAATTGAAGAGCGGACCCGTGTCCCGCGGGGAGTTCGAGAATGAATATCGATAGGATCCGGCTGTTGAACGGGACGGAGAATAAAAAAAAAAAAAAAAAAAAAAAAAAAAAAAAAAAAAAATTACAAGTCCAACGCCGCTCGCGTCGTCTATAGTATTGCTCGGACGCGTGGACCGATCGGGCGTGGAATTTTGCCCGTGGACCGATCGAGGGCATGAAACGAGGCGTGGACCGATCGGGGTCGAGAATTGAAGAGCGGACTCGTGTCCCGCGGGGAGTTCGAGAATGAATATCGATAGGATCCGGCTGTTGAACGGGACGGAGAATAAAAAAAAAAAAAAAAAAAAAAAAAAAAAAAAAAAAATTACAAGTCCAACGCCGCTCGCGTCGTCTATAGTATTGCTCGGACGCGTGGACCGATCGGGCGTGGAATTTTGCCCGTGGACCGATCGAGGGCATGAAACGAGGCGTGGACCGATCGGGGTCGAGAATTGAAGAGCGGACCCGTGTCCCGCGGGGAGTTCGAGAATGAATATCGATAGGATCCGGCTGTTGAACGGGACGGAGAATAAAAAAAAAAAAAAAAAAAAAAAAAAAAAAAAAAATTACAAGTCCAACGCCGCTCGCGTCGTCTATAGTATTGCTCGGACGCGTGGACCGATCGGGCGTGGAATTTTGCCCGTGGACCGATCGAGGGCATGAAACGAGGCGTGGACCGATCGGGGTTGAGAATTGAAGAGCGGACTCGTGTCCCGCGGGGAGTTCGAGAATGAATATCGATAGGATCCGGCTGTTGAACGGGACGGAGAATAAAAAAAAAAAAAAAAAAAAAAAAAAAAAAAAAAATTACAAGTCCAACGCCGCTCGCGTCGTCTATAGTATTGCTCGGACGCGTGGACCGATCGGGCGTGGAATTTTGCCCGTGGACCGATCGAGGGCATGAAACGAGGCGTGGACCGATCGGGGTCGAGAATTGAAGAGCGGACCCGTGTCCCGCGGGGAGTTCGAGAATGAATATCGATAGGATCCGGCTGTTGAACGGGACGGAGAATAAAAAAAAAAAAAAAAAAAAAAAAAAAAAAAATTACAAGTCCAACGCCGCTCGCGTCGTCTATAGTATTGCTCGGACGCGTGGACCGATCGGGCGTGGAATTTTGCCCGTGGACCGATCGAGGGCATGAAACGAGGCGTGGACCGATCGGGGTTGAGAATTGAAGAGCGGACTCGTGTCCCGCGGGGAGTTCGAGAATGAATATCGATAGGATCCGGCTGTTGAACGGGACGGAGAATAAAAAAAAAAAAAAAAAAAAAAAAAAAAAAAAAAATTACAAGTCCAACGCCGCTCGCGTCGTCTATAGTATTGCTCGGACGCGTGGACCGATCGGGCGTGGAATTTTGCCCGTGGACCGATCGAGGGCATGAAACGAGGCGTGGACCGATCGGGGTCGAGAATTGAAGAGCGGACCCGTGCCCCGCGGGGAGTTCGAGAATGAATATCGATAGGATCCGGCTGTTGAACGGGACGGAGAATAAAAAAAAAAAAAAAAAAAAAAAATTACAAGTCCAACGCCGCTCGCGTCGTCTATAGTATTGCTCGGACGCGTGGACCGATCGGGCGTGGAATTTTGCCCGTGGACCGATCGAGGGCATGAAACGAGGCGTGGACCGATCGGGGTCGAGAATTGAAGAGCGGACTCGTGTCCCGCGGGGAGTTCGAGAATGAATATCGATAGGATCCGGCTGTTGAACGGGACGGAGAATAAAAAAAAAAAAAAAAAAAAAAAAAAAAAAAAATTACAAGTCCAACGCCGCTCGCGTCGTCTATAGTATTGCTCGGACGCGTGGACCGATCGGGCGTGGAATTTTGCCCGTGGACCGATCGAGGGCATGAAACGAGGCGTGGACCGATCGGGGTCGAGAATTGAAGAGCGGACCCGTGTCCCGCGGGGAGTTCGAGAATGAATATCGATAGGATCCGGCTGTTGAACGGGACGGAGAATAAAAAAAAAAAAAAAAAAAAAAAAAAAAAAAAAAAAAAATTACAAGTCCAACGCCGCTCGCGTCGTCTATAGTATTGCTCGGACGCGTGGACCGATCGGGCGTGGAATTTTGCCCGTGGACCGATCGAGGGCATGAAACGAGGCGTGGACCGATCGGGGTCGAGAATTGAAGAGCGGACTCGTGTCCCGCGGGGAGTTCGAGAATGAATATCGATAGGATCCGGCTGTTGAACGGGACGGAGAATAAAAAAAAAAAAAAAAAAAAAAAAAAAAAAAAAAAATTACAAGTCCAACGCCGCTCGCGTCGTCTATAGTATTGCTCGGACGCGTGGACCGATCGGGCGTGGAATTTTGCCCGTGGACCGATCGAGGGCATGAAACGAGGCGTGGACCGATCGGGGTCGAGAATTGAAGAGCGGACCCGTGTCCCGCGGGGAGTTCGAGAATGAATATCGATAGGATCCGGCTGTTGAACGGGACGGAGAATAAAAAAAAAAAAAAAAAAAAAAAAAAAAAAAAAAATTACAAGTCCAACGCCGCTCGCGTCGTCTATAGTATTGCTCGGACGCGTGGACCGATCGGGCGTGGAATTTTGCCCGTGGACCGATCGAGGGCATGAAACGAGGCGTGGACCGATCGGGGTTGAGAATTGAAGAGCGGACTCGTGTCCCGCGGGGAGTTCGAGAATGAATATCGATAGGATCCGGCTGTTGAACGGGACGGAGAATAAAAAAAAAAAAAAAAAAAAAAAAAAAAAAAAAATTACAAGTCCAACGCCGCTCGCGTCGTCTATAGTATTGCTCGGACGCGTGGACCGATCGGGCGTGGAATTTTGCCCGTGGACCGATCGAGGGCATGAAACGAGGCGTGGACCGATCGGGGTCGAGAATTGAAGAGCGGACCCGTGTCCCGCGGGGAGTTCGAGAATGAATATCGATAGGATCCGGCTGTTGAACGGGACGGAGAATAAAAAAAAAAAAAAAAAAAAAAAAAAAAAAAATTACAAGTCCAACGCCGCTCGCGTCGTCTATAGTATTGCTCGGACGCGTGGACCGATCGGGCGTGGAATTTTGCCCGTGGACCGATCGAGGGCATGAAACGAGGCGTGGACCGATCGGGGTTGAGAATTGAAGAGCGGACTCGTGTCCCGCGGGGAGTTCGAGAATGAATATCGATAGGATCCGGCTGTTGAACGGGACGGAGAATAAAAAAAAAAAAAAAAAAAAAAAAAAAAAAAAAATTACAAGTCCAACGCCGCTCGCGTCGTCTATAGTATTGCTCGGACGCGTGGACCGATCGGGCGTGGAATTTTGCCCGTGGACCGATCGAGGGCATGAAACGAGGCGTGGACCGATCGGGGTCGAGAATTGAAGAGCGGACCCGTGCCCCGCGGGGAGTTCGAGAATGAATATCGATAGGATCCGGCTGTTGAACGGGACGGAGAATAAAAAAAAAAAAAAAAAAAAAAAATTACAAGTCCAACGCCGCTCGCGTCGTCTATAGTATTGCTCGGACGCGTGGACCGATCGGGCGTGGAATTTTGCCCGTGGACCGATCGAGGGCATGAAACGAGGCGTGGACCGATCGGGGTCGAGAATTGAAGAGCGGACTCGTGTCCCGCGGGGAGTTCGAGAATGAATATCGATAGGATCCGGCTGTTGAACGGGACGGAGAATAAAAAAAAAAAAAAAAAAAAAAAAAAAAAAAATTACAAGTCCAACGCCGCTCGCGTCGTCTATAGTATTGCTCGGACGCGTGGACCGATCGGGCGTGGAATTTTGCCCGTGGACCGATCGAGGGCATGAAACGAGGCGTGGACCGATCGGGGTCGAGAATTGAAGAGCGGACCCGTGTCCCGCGGGGAGTTCGAGAATGAATATCGATAGGATCCGGCTGTTGAACGGGACGGAGAATAAAAAAAAAAAAAAAAAAAAAAAAAAAAAAAATTACAAGTCCAACGCCGCTCGCGTCGTCTATAGTATTGCTCGGACGCGTGGACCGATCGGGCGTGGAATTTTGCCCGTGGACCGATCGAGGGCATGAAACGAGGCGTGGACCGATCGGGGTCGAGAATTGAAGAGCGGACTCGTGTCCCGCGGGGAGTTCGAGAATGAATATCGATAGGATCCGGCTGTTGAACGGGACGGAGAATAAAAAAAAAAAAAAAAAAAAAAAAAAAAAAAAAATACAAGTCCAACGCCGCTCGCGTCGTCTATAGTATTGCTCGGACGCGTGGACCGATCGGGCGTGGAATTTTGCCCGTGGACCGATCGAGGGCATGAAACGAGGCGTGGACCGATCGGGGTTGAGAATTGAAGAGCGGACTCGTGTCCCGCGGGGAGTTCGAGAATGAATATCGATAGGATCCGGCTGTTGAACGGGACGGAGAATAAAAAAAAAAAAAAAAAAAAAAAAAAAAAAAAAAATTACAAGTCCAACGCCGCTCGCGTCGTCTATAGTATTGCTCGGACGCGTGGACCGATCGGGCGTGGAATTTTGCCCGTGGACCGATCGAGGGCATGAAACGAGGCGTGGACCGATCGGGGTCGAGAATTGAAGAGCGGACTCGTGTCCCGCGGGGAGTTCGAGAATGAATATCGATAGGATCCGGCTGTTGAACGGGACGGAGAATAAAAAAAAAAAAAAAAAAAAAAAAAAAAAAATTACAAGTCCAACGCCGCTCGCGTCGTCTATAGTATTGCTCGGACGCGTGGACCGATCGGGCGTGGAATTTTGCCCGTGGACCGATCGAGGGCATGAAACGAGGCGTGGACCGATCGGGGTCGAGAATTGAAGAGCGGACTCGTGTCCCGCGGGGAGTTCGAGAATGAATATCGATAGGATCCGGCTGTTGAACGGGACGGAGAATAAAAAAAAAAAAAAAAAAAAAAAAAAAAAAAAATTACAAGTCCAACGCCGCTCGCGTCGTCTATAGTATTGCTCGGACGCGTGGACCGATCGGGCGTGGAATTTTGCCCGTGGACCGATCGAGGGCATGAAACGAGGCGTGGACCGATCGGGGTCGAGAATTGAAGAGCGGACCCGTGTCCCGCGGGGAGTTCGAGAATGAATATCGACAGGATCCGGCTGTTGAACGGGACGGAGAATAAAAAAAAAAAAAAAAAAATTACAAGTCCAACGCCGCTCGCGTCGTCTATAGTATTGCTCGGACGCGTGGACCGATCGGGCGTGGAATTTTGCCCGTGGACCGATCGAGGGCATGAAACGAGGCGTGGACCGATCGGGGTCGAGAATTGAAGAGCGGACCCGTGTCCCGCGGGGAGTTCGAGAATGAATATCGATAGGATCCGGCTGTTGAACGGGACGGAGAATAAAAAAAAAAAAAAAAAAAAAAAAAAAAAAAAATTACAAGTCCAACGCCGCTCGCGTCGTCTATAGTATTGCTCGGACGCGTGGACCGATCGGGCGTGGAATTTTGCCCGTGGACCGATCGAGGGCATGAAACGAGGCGTGGACCGATCGGGGTCGAGAATTGAAGAGCGGACCCGTGTCCCGCGGGGAGTTCGAGAATGAATATCGACAGGATCCGGCTGTTGAACGGGACGGAGAATAAAAAAAAAAAAAAAAAAAAAAAAAAAAAAAAAAAAAAAATTACAAGTCCAACGCCGCTCGCGTCGTCTATAGTATTGCTCGGACGCGTGGACCGATCGGGCGTGGAATTTTGCCCGTGGACCGATCGAGGGCATGAAACGAGGCGTGGACCGATCGGGGTCGAGAATTGAAGAGCGGACCCGTGTCCCGCGGGGAGTTCGAGAATGAATATCGACAGGATCCGGCTGTTGAACGGGACGGAGAATAAAAAAAAAAAAAAAAAAAAAAAAAAAAAAAAAAAAAAAAATTACAAGTCCAACGCCGCTCGCGTCGTCTATAGTATTGCTCGGACGCGTGGACCGATCGGGCGTGGAATTTTGCCCGTGGACCGATCGAGGGCATGAAACGAGGCGTGGACCGATCGGGGTCGAGAATTGAAGAGCGGACCCGTGTCCCGCGGGGAGTTCGAGAATGAATATCGATAGGATCCGGCTGTTGAACGGGACGGAGAATAAAAAAAAAAAAAAAAAAAAAAAAAAAAAAAAAAAAAAAAAAAAAAAAAAAAAATTACAAGTCCAACGCCGCTCGCGTCGTCTATAGTATTGCTCGGACGCGTGGACCGATCGGGCGTGGAATTTTGCCCGTGGACCGATCGAGGGCATGAAACGAGGCGTGGACCGATCGGGGTCGAGAATTGAAGAGCGGACCCGTGTCCCGCGGGGAGTTCGAGAATGAATATCGACAGGATCCGGCTGTTGAACGGGACGGAGAATAAAAAAAAAAAAAAAAAAAAAAAAAAAAAAAAAAAATTACAAGTCCAACGCCGCTCGCGTCGTCTATAGTATTGCTCGGACGCGTGGACCGATCGGGCGTGGAATTTTGCCCGTGGACCGATCGAGGGCATGAAACGAGGCGTGGACCGATCGGGGTCGAGAATTGAAGAGCGGACCCGTGCCCCGCGGGGAGTTCGAGAATGAATATCGATAGGATCCGGCTGTTGAACGGGACGGAGAATAAAAAAAAAAAAAAAAAAAAAAAATTACAAGTCCAACGCCGCTCGCGTCGTCTATAGTATTGCTCGGACGCGTGGACCGATCGGGCGTGGAATTTTGCCCGTGGACCGATCGAGGGCATGAAACGAGGCGTGGACCGATCGGGGTCGAGAATTGAAGAGCGGACTCGTGTCCCGCGGGGAGTTCGAGAATGAATATCGATAGGATCCGGCTGTTGAACGGGACGGAGAATAAAAAAAAAAAAAAAAAAAAAAAAAAAAAAAATTACAAGTCCAACGCCGCTCGCGTCGTCTATAGTATTGCTCGGACGCGTGGACCGATCGGGCGTGGAATTTTGCCCGTGGACCGATCGAGGGCATGAAACGAGGCGTGGACCGATCGGGGTCGAGAATTGAAGAGCGGACCCGTGTCCCGCGGGGAGTTCGAGAATGAATATCGATAGGATCCGGCTGTTGAACGGGACGGAGAATAAAAAAAAAAAAAAAAAAAAAAAAAAAAAAAATTACAAGTCCAACGCCGCTCGCGTCGTCTATAGTATTGCTCGGACGCGTGGACCGATCGGGCGTGGAATTTTGCCCGTGGACCGATCGAGGGCATGAAACGAGGCGTGGACCGATCGGGGTCGAGAATTGAAGAGCGGACTCGTGTCCCGCGGGGAGTTCGAGAATGAATATCGATAGGATCCGGCTGTTGAACGGGACGGAGAATAAAAAAAAAAAAAAAAAAAATACAAGTCCAACGCCGCTCGCGTCGTCTATAGTATTGCTCGGACGCGTGGACCGATCGGGCGTGGAATTTTGCCCGTGGACCGATCGAGGGCATGAAACGAGGCGTGGACCGATCGGGGTTGAGAATTGAAGAGCGGACTCGTGTCCCGCGGGGAGTTCGAGAATGAATATCGATAGGATCCGGCTGTTGAACGGGACGGAGAATAAAAAAAAAAAAAAAAAAAAAAAAAAAAAAAAAAATTACAAGTCCAACGCCGCTCGCGTCGTCTATAGTATTGCTCGGACGCGTGGACCGATCGGGCGTGGAATTTTGCCCGTGGACCGATCGAGGGCATGAAACGAGGCGTGGACCGATCGGGGTCGAGAATTGAAGAGCGGACCCGTGCCCCGCGGGGAGTTCGAGAATGAATATCGATAGGATCCGGCTGTTGAACGGGACGGAGAATAAAAAAAAAAAAAAAAAAAAAAAATTACAAGTCCAACGCCGCTCGCGTCGTCTATAGTATTGCTCGGACGCGTGGACCGATCGGGCGTGGAATTTTGCCCGTGGACCGATCGAGGGCATGAAACGAGGCGTGGACCGATCGGGGTCGAGAATTGAAGAGCGGACTCGTGTCCCGCGGGGAGTTCGAGAATGAATATCGATAGGATCCGGCTGTTGAACGGGACGGAGAATAAAAAAAAAAAAAAAAAAAAAAAAAAAAAATTACAAGTCCAACGCCGCTCGCGTCGTCTATAGTATTGCTCGGACGCGTGGACCGATCGGGCGTGGAATTTTGCCCGTGGACCGATCGAGGGCATGAAACGAGGCGTGGACCGATCGGGGTCGAGAATTGAAGAGCGGACTCGTGTCCCGCGGGGAGTTCGAGAATGAATATCGATAGGATCCGGCTGTTGAACGGGACGGAGAATAAAAAAAAAAAAAAAAAAAAAAAAAAAAAAAAAAAAAAATTACAAGTCCAACGCCGCTCGCGTCGTCTATAGTATTGCTCGGACGCGTGGACCGATCGGGCGTGGAATTTTGCCCGTGGACCGATCGAGGGCATGAAACGAGGCGTGGACCGATCGGGGTCGAGAATTGAAGAGCGGACCCGTGTCCCGCGGGGAGTTCGAGAATGAATATCGATAGGATCCGGCTGTTGAACGGGACGGAGAATAAAAAAAAAAAAAAAAAAAAAAAAAAAAAAAAATTACAAGTCCAACGCCGCTCGCGTCGTCTATAGTATTGCTCGGACGCGTGGACCGATCGGGCGTGGAATTTTGCCCGTGGACCGATCGAGGGCATGAAACGAGGCGTGGACCGATCGGGGTCGAGAATTGAAGAGCGGACCCGTGTCCCGCGGGGAGTTCGAGAATGAATATCGACAGGATCCGGCTGTTGAACGGGACGGAGAATAAAAAAAAAAAAAAAAAAATTACAAGTCCAACGCCGCTCGCGTCGTCTATAGTATTGCTCGGACGCGTGGACCGATCGGGCGTGGAATTTTGCCCGTGGACCGATCGAGGGCATGAAACGAGGCGTGGACCGATCGGGGTCGAGAATTGAAGAGCGGACCCGTGTCCCGCGGGGAGTTCGAGAATGAATATCGATAGGATCCGGCTGTTGAACGGGACGGAGAATAAAAAAAAAAAAAAAAAAAAAAAAAAAAAAAAATTACAAGTCCAACGCCGCTCGCGTCGTCTATAGTATTGCTCGGACGCGTGGACCGATCGGGCGTGGAATTTTGCCCGTGGACCGATCGAGGGCATGAAACGAGGCGTGGACCGATCGGGGTCGAGAATTGAAGAGCGGACCCGTGTCCCGCGGGGAGTTCGAGAATGAATATCGACAGGATCCGGCTGTTGAACGGGACGGAGAATAAAAAAAAAAAAAAAAAAAAAAAAAAAAAAAAAAAAAAAAATTACAAGTCCAACGCCGCTCGCGTCGTCTATAGTATTGCTCGGACGCGTGGACCGATCGGGCGTGGAATTTTGCCCGTGGACCGATCGAGGGCATGAAACGAGGCGTGGACCGATCGGGGTCGAGAATTGAAGAGCGGACCCGTGTCCCGCGGGGAGTTCGAGAATGAATATCGATAGGATCCGGCTGTTGAACGGGACGGAGAATAAAAAAAAAAAAAAAAAAAAAAAAAAAAAAAAAAAAAAAAAAAAAAAAAAATTACAAGTCCAACGCCGCTCGCGTCGTCTATAGTATTGCTCGGACGCGTGGACCGATCGGGCGTGGAATTTTGCCCGTGGACCGATCGAGGGCATGAAACGAGGCGTGGACCGATCGGGGTCGAGAATTGAAGAGCGGACCCGTGTCCCGCGGGGAGTTCGAGAATGAATATCGACAGGATCCGGCTGTTGAACGGGACGGAGAATAAAAAAAAAAAAAAAAAAAAAAAAAAAAAAAAAAAAAAAATTACAAGTCCAACGCCGCTCGCGTCGTCTATAGTATTGCTCGGACGCGTGGACCGATCGGGCGTGGAATTTTGCCCGTGGACCGATCGAGGGCATGAAACGAGGCGTGGACCGATCGGGGTCGAGAATTGAAGAGCGGACCCGTGTCCCGCGGGGAGTTCGAGAATGAATATCGACAGGATCCGGCTGTTGAACGGGACGGAGAATAAAAAAAAAAAAAAAAAAAAAAAAAAAAAAAAAAAAATTACAAGTCCAACGCCGCTCGCGTCGTCTATAGTATTGCTCGGACGCGTGGACCGATCGGGCGTGGAATTTTGCCCGTGGACCGATCGAGGGCATGAAACGAGGCGTGGACCGATCGGGGTCGAGAATTGAAGAGCGGACCCGTGTCCCGCGGGGAGTTCGAGAATGAATATCGACAGGATCCGGCTGTTGAACGGGACGGAGAATAAAAAAAAAAAAAAAAAAAAAAAAAAAAAAAAAAAAAAATTACAAGTCCAACGCCGCTCGCGTCGTCTATAGTATTGCTCGGACGCGTGGACCGATCGGGCGTGGAATTTTGCCCGTGGACCGATCGAGGGCATGAAACGAGGCGTGGACCGATCGGGGTCGAGAATTGAAGAGCGGACCCGTGTCCCGCGGGGAGTTCGAGAATGAATATCGACAGGATCCGGCTGTTGAACGGGACGGAGAATAAAAAAAAAAAAAAAAAAAAAAAAAAAAAAAAAAAAAAAATTACAAGTCCAACGCCGCTCGCGTCGTCTATAGTATTGCTCGGACGCGTGGACCGATCGGGCGTGGAATTTTGCCCGTGGACCGATCGAGGGCATGAAACGAGGCGTGGACCGATCGGGGTCGAGAATTGAAGAGCGGACCCGTGTCCCGCGGGGAGTTCGAGAATGAATATCGATAGGATCCGGCTGTTGAACGGGACGGAGAATAAAAAAAAAAAAAAAAAAAAAAAAAAAAAAAAATTACAAGTCCAACGCCGCTCGCGTCGTCTATAGTATTGCTCGGACGCGTGGACCGATCGGGCGTGGAATTTTGCCCGTGGACCGATCGAGGGCATGAAACGAGGCGTGGACCGATCGGGGTCGAGAATTGAAGAGCGGACCCGTGTCCCGCGGGGAGTTCGAGAATGAATATCGACAGGATCCGGCTGTTGAACGGGACGGAGAATAAAAAAAAAAAAAAAAAAAAAAAAAAAAAAAATTACAAGTCCAACGCCGCTCGCGTCGTCTATAGTATTGCTCGGACGCGTGGACCGATCGGGCGTGGAATTTTGCCCGTGGACCGATCGAGGGCATGAAACGAGGCGTGGACCGATCGGGGTCGAGAATTGAAGAGCGGACTCGTGTCCCGCGGGGAGTTCGAGAATGAATATCGATAGGATCCGGCTGTTGAACGGGACGGAGAATAAAAAAAAAAAAAAAAAAAAAAAAAAAAAAAAAAAAAAAATTACAAGTCCAACGCCGCTCGCGTCGTCTATAGTATTGCTCGGACGCGTGGACCGATCGGGCGTGGAATTTTGCCCGTGGACCGATCGAGGGCATGAAACGAGGCGTGGACCGATCGGGGTCGAGAATTGAAGAGCGGACCCGTGTCCCGCGGGGAGTTCGAGAATGAATATCGATAGGATCCGGCTGTTGAACGGGACGGAGAATAAAAAAAAAAAAAAAAAAAAAAAAAAAAAAAAATTACAAGTCCAACGCCGCTCGCGTCGTCTATAGTATTGCTCGGACGCGTGGACCGATCGGGCGTGGAATTTTGCCCGTGGACCGATCGAGGGCATGAAACGAGGCGTGGACCGATCGGGGTCGAGAATTGAAGAGCGGACCCGTGTCCCGCGGGGAGTTCGAGAATGAATATCGACAGGATCCGGCTGTTGAACGGGACGGAGAATAAAAAAAAAAAAAAAAAAATTACAAGTCCAACGCCGCTCGCGTCGTCTATAGTATTGCTCGGACGCGTGGACCGATCGGGCGTGGAATTTTGCCCGTGGACCGATCGAGGGCATGAAACGAGGCGTGGACCGATCGGGGTCGAGAATTGAAGAGCGGACCCGTGTCCCGCGGGGAGTTCGAGAATGAATATCGATAGGATCCGGCTGTTGAACGGGACGGAGAATAAAAAAAAAAAAAAAAAAAAAAAAAAAAAAAAATTACAAGTCCAACGCCGCTCGCGTCGTCTATAGTATTGCTCGGACGCGTGGACCGATCGGGCGTGGAATTTTGCCCGTGGACCGATCGAGGGCATGAAACGAGGCGTGGACCGATCGGGGTCGAGAATTGAAGAGCGGACCCGTGTCCCGCGGGGAGTTCGAGAATGAATATCGACAGGATCCGGCTGTTGAACGGGACGGAGAATAAAAAAAAAAAAAAAAAAAAAAAAAAAAAAAAAAAAAAAATTACAAGTCCAACGCCGCTCGCGTCGTCTATAGTATTGCTCGGACGCGTGGACCGATCGGGCGTGGAATTTTGCCCGTGGACCGATCGAGGGCATGAAACGAGGCGTGGACCGATCGGGGTCGAGAATTGAAGAGCGGACCCGTGTCCCGCGGGGAGTTCGAGAATGAATATCGACAGGATCCGGCTGTTGAACGGGACGGAGAATAAAAAAAAAAAAAAAAAAAAAAAAAAAAAAAAAAAAAAAAATTACAAGTCCAACGCCGCTCGCGTCGTCTATAGTATTGCTCGGACGCGTGGACCGATCGGGCGTGGAATTTTGCCCGTGGACCGATCGAGGGCATGAAACGAGGCGTGGACCGATCGGGGTCGAGAATTGAAGAGCGGACCCGTGTCCCGCGGGGAGTTCGAGAATGAATATCGACGGGATCCGGCTGTTGAACGGGACGGAGAATAAAAAAAAAAAAAAAAAAAAAAAAAAAAAAAAAAAAAAAAAATTACAAGTCCAACGCCGCTCGCGTCGTCTATAGTATTGCTCGGACGCGTGGACCGATCGGGCGTGGAATTTTGCCCGTGGACCGATCGAGGGCATGAAACGAGGCGTGGACCGATCGGGGTCGAGAATTGAAGAGCGGACCCGTGTCCCGCGGGGAGTTCGAGAATGAATATCGACAGGATCCGGCTGTTGAACGGGACGGAGAATAAAAAAAAAAAAAAAAAAAAAAAAAAAAAAAAAAAAAATTACAAGTCCAACGCCGCTCGCGTCGTCTATAGTATTGCTCGGACGCGTGGACCGATCGGGCGTGGAATTTTGCCCGTGGACCGATCGAGGGCATGAAACGAGGCGTGGACCGATCGGGGTCGAGAATTGAAGAGCGGACCCGTGTCCCGCGGGGAGTTCGAGAATGAATATCGACAGGATCCGGCTGTTGAACGGGACGGAGAATAAAAAAAAAAAAAAAAAAAAAAAAAAAAAAAAAAAAAAATTACAAGTCCAACGCCGCTCGCGTCGTCTATAGTATTGCTCGGACGCGTGGACCGATCGGGCGTGGAATTTTGCCCGTGGACCGATCGAGGGCATGAAACGAGGCGTGGACCGATCGGGGTCGAGAATTGAAGAGCGGACCCGTGTCCCGCGGGGAGTTCGAGAATGAATATCGACAGGATCCGGCTGTTGAACGGGACGGAGAATAAAAAAAAAAAAAAAAAAAAAAAAAAAAAAAAAAAAAAAATTACAAGTCCAACGCCGCTCGCGTCGTCTATAGTATTGCTCGGACGCGTGGACCGATCGGGCGTGGAATTTTGCCCGTGGACCGATCGAGGGCATGAAACGAGGCGTGGACCGATCGGGGTCGAGAATTGAAGAGCGGACCCGTGTCCCGCGGGGAGTTCGAGAATGAATATCGATAGGATCCGGCTGTTGAACGGGACGGAGAATAAAAAAAAAAAAAAAAAAAAAAAAAAAAAAAAAATTACAAGTCCAACGCCGCTCGCGTCGTCTATAGTATTGCTCGGACGCGTGGACCGATCGGGCGTGGAATTTTGCCCGTGGACCGATCGAGGGCATGAAACGAGGCGTGGACCGATCGGGGTCGAGAATTGAAGAGCGGACCCGTGTCCCGCGGGGAGTTCGAGAATGAATATCGACAGGATCCGGCTGTTGAACGGGACGGAGAATAAAAAAAAAAAAAAAAAAAAAAAAAAAAAAAAAAAAAAATTACAAGTCCAACGCCGCTCGCGTCGTCTATAGTATTGCTCGGACGCGTGGACCGATCGGGCGTGGAATTTTGCCCGTGGACCGATCGAGGGCATGAAACGAGGCGTGGACCGATCGGGGTCGAGAATTGAAGAGCGGACCCGTGTCCCGCGGGGAGTTCGAGAATGAATATCGATAGGATCCGGCTGTTGAACGGGACGGAGAATAAAAAAAAAAAAAAAAAAAAAAAAAAAAAAATTACAAGTCCAACGCCGCTCGCGTCGTCTATAGTATTGCTCGGACGCGTGGACCGATCGGGCGTGGAATTTTGCCCGTGGACCGATCGAGGGCATGAAACGAGGCGTGGACCGATCGGGGTCGAGAATTGAAGAGCGGACCCGTGTCCCGCGGGGAGTTCGAGAATGAATATCGACAGGATCCGGCTGTTGAACGGGACGGAGAATAAAAAAAAAAAAAAAAAAAAAAAAAAAAAAAAAAAAAAAAATTACAAGTCCAACGCCGCTCGCGTCGTCTATAGTATTGCTCGGACGCGTGGACCGATCGGGCGTGGAATTTTGCCCGTGGACCGATCGAGGGCATGAAACGAGGCGTGGACCGATCGGGGTCGAGAATTGAAGAGCGGACCCGTGTCCCGCGGGGAGTTCGAGAATGAATATCGACAGGATCCGGCTGTTGAACGGGACGGAGAATAAAAAAAAAAAAAAAAAAAAAAAAAAAAAAAAAAAAATTACAAGTCCAACGCCGCTCGCGTCGTCTATAGTATTGCTCGGACGCGTGGACCGATCGGGCGTGGAATTTTGCCCGTGGACCGATCGAGGGCATGAAACGAGGCGTGGACCGATCGGGGTCGAGAATTGAAGAGCGGACCCGTGTCCCGCGGGGAGTTCGAGAATGAATATCGACAGGATCCGGCTGTTGAACGGGACGGAGAATAAAAAAAAAAAAAAAAAAAAAAAAAAAAAAAAAAAATTACAAGTCCAACGCCGCTCGCGTCGTCTATAGTATTGCTCGGACGCGTGGACCGATCGGGCGTGGAATTTTGCCCGTGGACCGATCGAGGGCATGAAACGAGGCGTGGACCGATCGGGGTCGAGAATTGAAGAGCGGACCCGTGCCCCGCGGGGAGTTCGAGAATGAATATCGATAGGATCCGGCTGTTGAACGGGACGGAGAATAAAAAAAAAAAAAAAAAAAAAAAATTACAAGTCCAACGCCGCTCGCGTCGTCTATAGTATTGCTCGGACGCGTGGACCGATCGGGCGTGGAATTTTGCCCGTGGACCGATCGAGGGCATGAAACGAGGCGTGGACCGATCGGGGTCGAGAATTGAAGAGCGGACTCGTGTCCCGCGGGGAGTTCGAGAATGAATATCGATAGGATCCGGCTGTTGAACGGGACGGAGAATAAAAAAAAAAAAAAAAAAAAAAAAAAAAAAAATTACAAGTCCAACGCCGCTCGCGTCGTCTATAGTATTGCTCGGACGCGTGGACCGATCGGGCGTGGAATTTTGCCCGTGGACCGATCGAGGGCATGAAACGAGGCGTGGACCGATCGGGGTCGAGAATTGAAGAGCGGACCCGTGTCCCGCGGGGAGTTCGAGAATGAATATCGATAGGATCCGGCTGTTGAACGGGACGGAGAATAAAAAAAAAAAAAAAAAAAAAAAAAAAAAAAATTACAAGTCCAACGCCGCTCGCGTCGTCTATAGTATTGCTCGGACGCGTGGACCGATCGGGCGTGGAATTTTGCCCGTGGACCGATCGAGGGCATGAAACGAGGCGTGGACCGATCGGGGTCGAGAATTGAAGAGCGGACTCGTGTCCCGCGGGGAGTTCGAGAATGAATATCGATAGGATCCGGCTGTTGAACGGGACGGAGAATAAAAAAAAAAAAAAAAAAAATACAAGTCCAACGCCGCTCGCGTCGTCTATAGTATTGCTCGGACGCGTGGACCGATCGGGCGTGGAATTTTGCCCGTGGACCGATCGAGGGCATGAAACGAGGCGTGGACCGATCGGGGTTGAGAATTGAAGAGCGGACTCGTGTCCCGCGGGGAGTTCGAGAATGAATATCGATAGGATCCGGCTGTTGAACGGGACGGAGAATAAAAAAAAAAAAAAAAAAAAAAAAAAAAAAAAAAATTACAAGTCCAACGCCGCTCGCGTCGTCTATAGTATTGCTCGGACGCGTGGACCGATCGGGCGTGGAATTTTGCCCGTGGACCGATCGAGGGCATGAAACGAGGCGTGGACCGATCGGGGTCGAGAATTGAAGAGCGGACCCGTGCCCCGCGGGGAGTTCGAGAATGAATATCGATAGGATCCGGCTGTTGAACGGGACGGAGAATAAAAAAAAAAAAAAAAAAAAAAAATTACAAGTCCAACGCCGCTCGCGTCGTCTATAGTATTGCTCGGACGCGTGGACCGATCGGGCGTGGAATTTTGCCCGTGGACCGATCGAGGGCATGAAACGAGGCGTGGACCGATCGGGGTCGAGAATTGAAGAGCGGACTCGTGTCCCGCGGGGAGTTCGAGAATGAATATCGATAGGATCCGGCTGTTGAACGGGACGGAGAATAAAAAAAAAAAAAAAAAAAAAAAAAAAAAATTACAAGTCCAACGCCGCTCGCGTCGTCTATAGTATTGCTCGGACGCGTGGACCGATCGGGCGTGGAATTTTGCCCGTGGACCGATCGAGGGCATGAAACGAGGCGTGGACCGATCGGGGTCGAGAATTGAAGAGCGGACTCGTGTCCCGCGGGGAGTTCGAGAATGAATATCGATAGGATCCGGCTGTTGAACGGGACGGAGAATAAAAAAAAAAAAAAAAAAAAAAAAAAAAAAAAAAAAAAAATTACAAGTCCAACGCCGCTCGCGTCGTCTATAGTATTGCTCGGACGCGTGGACCGATCGGGCGTGGAATTTTGCCCGTGGACCGATCGAGGGCATGAAACGAGGCGTGGACCGATCGGGGTCGAGAATTGAAGAGCGGACCCGTGTCCCGCGGGGAGTTCGAGAATGAATATCGATAGGATCCGGCTGTTGAACGGGACGGAGAATAAAAAAAAAAAAAAAAAAAAAAAAAAAAAAAAATTACAAGTCCAACGCCGCTCGCGTCGTCTATAGTATTGCTCGGACGCGTGGACCGATCGGGCGTGGAATTTTGCCCGTGGACCGATCGAGGGCATGAAACGAGGCGTGGACCGATCGGGGTCGAGAATTGAAGAGCGGACCCGTGTCCCGCGGGGAGTTCGAGAATGAATATCGACAGGATCCGGCTGTTGAACGGGACGGAGAATAAAAAAAAAAAAAAAAAAATTACAAGTCCAACGCCGCTCGCGTCGTCTATAGTATTGCTCGGACGCGTGGACCGATCGGGCGTGGAATTTTGCCCGTGGACCGATCGAGGGCATGAAACGAGGCGTGGACCGATCGGGGTCGAGAATTGAAGAGCGGACCCGTGTCCCGCGGGGAGTTCGAGAATGAATATCGATAGGATCCGGCTGTTGAACGGGACGGAGAATAAAAAAAAAAAAAAAAAAAAAAAAAAAAAAAATTACAAGTCCAACGCCGCTCGCGTCGTCTATAGTATTGCTCGGACGCGTGGACCGATCGGGCGTGGAATTTTGCCCGTGGACCGATCGAGGGCATGAAACGAGGCGTGGACCGATCGGGGTCGAGAATTGAAGAGCGGACCCGTGTCCCGCGGGGAGTTCGAGAATGAATATCGACAGGATCCGGCTGTTGAACGGGACGGAGAATAAAAAAAAAAAAAAAAAAAAAAAAAAAAAAAAAAAAAAAAAATTACAAGTCCAACGCCGCTCGCGTCGTCTATAGTATTGCTCGGACGCGTGGACCGATCGGGCGTGGAATTTTGCCCGTGGACCGATCGAGGGCATGAAACGAGGCGTGGACCGATCGGGGTCGAGAATTGAAGAGCGGACCCGTGTCCCGCGGGGAGTTCGAGAATGAATATCGATAGGATCCGGCTGTTGAACGGGACGGAGAATAAAAAAAAAAAAAAAAAAAAAAAAAAAAAAAAAAAAAAAAAAAAAAAAAAAATTACAAGTCCAACGCCGCTCGCGTCGTCTATAGTATTGCTCGGACGCGTGGACCGATCGGGCGTGGAATTTTGCCCGTGGACCGATCGAGGGCATGAAACGAGGCGTGGACCGATCGGGGTCGAGAATTGAAGAGCGGACCCGTGTCCCGCGGGGAGTTCGAGAATGAATATCGACAGGATCCGGCTGTTGAACGGGACGGAGAATAAAAAAAAAAAAAAAAAAAAAAAAAAAAAAAAAAAAAAAAAATTACAAGTCCAACGCCGCTCGCGTCGTCTATAGTATTGCTCGGACGCGTGGACCGATCGGGCGTGGAATTTTGCCCGTGGACCGATCGAGGGCATGAAACGAGGCGTGGACCGATCGGGGTCGAGAATTGAAGAGCGGACCCGTGTCCCGCGGGGAGTTCGAGAATGAATATCGACAGGATCCGGCTGTTGAACGGGACGGAGAATAAAAAAAAAAAAAAAAAAAAAAAAAAAAAAAAAAAAAATTACAAGTCCAACGCCGCTCGCGTCGTCTATAGTATTGCTCGGACGCGTGGACCGATCGGGCGTGGAATTTTGCCCGTGGACCGATCGAGGGCATGAAACGAGGCGTGGACCGATCGGGGTCGAGAATTGAAGAGCGGACCCGTGTCCCGCGGGGAGTTCGAGAATGAATATCGACAGGATCCGGCTGTTGAACGGGACGGAGAATAAAAAAAAAAAAAAAAAAAAAAAAAAAAAAAAAAAAAAAATTACAAGTCCAACGCCGCTCGCGTCGTCTATAGTATTGCTCGGACGCGTGGACCGATCGGGCGTGGAATTTTGCCCGTGGACCGATCGAGGGCATGAAACGAGGCGTGGACCGATCGGGGTCGAGAATTGAAGAGCGGACCCGTGTCCCGCGGGGAGTTCGAGAATGAATATCGACAGGATCCGGCTGTTGAACGGGACGGAGAATAAAAAAAAAAAAAAAAAAAAAAAAAAAAAAAAAAAAAAAAAATTACAAGTCCAACGCCGCTCGCGTCGTCTATAGTATTGCTCGGACGCGTGGACCGATCGGGCGTGGAATTTTGCCCGTGGACCGATCGAGGGCATGAAACGAGGCGTGGACCGATCGGGGTCGAGAATTGAAGAGCGGACCCGTGTCCCGCGGGGAGTTCGAGAATGAATATCGACAGGATCCGGCTGTTGAACGGGACGGAGAATAAAAAAAAAAAAAAAAAAAAAAAAAAAAAAAATTACAAGTCCAACGCCGCTCGCGTCGTCTATAGTATTGCTCGGACGCGTGGACCGATCGGGCGTGGAATTTTGCCCGTGGACCGATCGAGGGCATGAAACGAGGCGTGGACCGATCGGGGTCGAGAATTGAAGAGCGGACTCGTGTCCCGCGGGGAGTTCGAGAATGAATATCGATAGGATCCGGCTGTTGAACGGGACGGAGAATAAAAAAAAAAAAAAAAAAAAAAAAAAAAAAAAAAAAAAAATTACAAGTCCAACGCCGCTCGCGTCGTCTATAGTATTGCTCGGACGCGTGGACCGATCGGGCGTGGAATTTTGCCCGTGGACCGATCGAGGGCATGAAACGAGGCGTGGACCGATCGGGGTCGAGAATTGAAGAGCGGACCCGTGTCCCGCGGGGAGTTCGAGAATGAATATCGATAGGATCCGGCTGTTGAACGGGACGGAGAATAAAAAAAAAAAAAAAAAAAAAAAAAAAAAAAAAATTACAAGTCCAACGCCGCTCGCGTCGTCTATAGTATTGCTCGGACGCGTGGACCGATCGGGCGTGGAATTTTGCCCGTGGACCGATCGAGGGCATGAAACGAGGCGTGGACCGATCGGGGTCGAGAATTGAAGAGCGGACCCGTGTCCCGCGGGGAGTTCGAGAATGAATATCGACAGGATCCGGCTGTTGAACGGGACGGAGAATAAAAAAAAAAAAAAAAAAAAAAAAAAAAAAAAATTACAAGTCCAACGCCGCTCGCGTCGTCTATAGTATTGCTCGGACGCGTGGACCGATCGGGCGTGGAATTTTGCCCGTGGACCGATCGAGGGCATGAAACGAGGCGTGGACCGATCGGGGTCGAGAATTGAAGAGCGGACCCGTGTCCCGCGGGGAGTTCGAGAATGAATATCGACAGGATCCGGCTGTTGAACGGGACGGAGAATAAAAAAAAAAAAAAAAAAAAAAAAAAAAAAAAAAAAAAAAATTACAAGTCCAACGCCGCTCGCGTCGTCTATAGTATTGCTCGGACGCGTGGACCGATCGGGCGTGGAATTTTGCCCGTGGACCGATCGAGGGCATGAAACGAGGCGTGGACCGATCGGGGTCGAGAATTGAAGAGCGGACCCGTGTCCCGCGGGGAGTTCGAGAATGAATATCGACAGGATCCGGCTGTTGAACGGGACGGAGAATAAAAAAAAAAAAAAAAAAAAAAAAAAAAAAAAAAAAAAAAAATTACAAGTCCAACGCCGCTCGCGTCGTCTATAGTATTGCTCGGACGCGTGGACCGATCGGGCGTGGAATTTTGCCCGTGGACCGATCGAGGGCATGAAACGAGGCGTGGACCGATCGGGGTCGAGAATTGAAGAGCGGACCCGTGTCCCGCGGGGAGTTCGAGAATGAATATCGATAGGATCCGGCTGTTGAACGGGACGGAGAATAAAAAAAAAAAAAAAAAAAAAAAAAAAAAAAAAAAAAAAAAAAAAAAAAAAATTACAAGTCCAACGCCGCTCGCGTCGTCTATAGTATTGCTCGGACGCGTGGACCGATCGGGCGTGGAATTTTGCCCGTGGACCGATCGAGGGCATGAAACGAGGCGTGGACCGATCGGGGTCGAGAATTGAAGAGCGGACCCGTGTCCCGCGGGGAGTTCGAGAATGAATATCGACAGGATCCGGCTGTTGAACGGGACGGAGAATAAAAAAAAAAAAAAAAAAAAAAAAAAAAAAAAAAAAAAAAATTACAAGTCCAACGCCGCTCGCGTCGTCTATAGTATTGCTCGGACGCGTGGACCGATCGGGCGTGGAATTTTGCCCGTGGACCGATCGAGGGCATGAAACGAGGCGTGGACCGATCGGGGTCGAGAATTGAAGAGCGGACCCGTGTCCCGCGGGGAGTTCGAGAATGAATATCGACAGGATCCGGCTGTTGAACGGGACGGAGAATAAAAAAAAAAAAAAAAAAAAAAAAAAAAAAAAAAAAAAATTACAAGTCCAACGCCGCTCGCGTCGTCTATAGTATTGCTCGGACGCGTGGACCGATCGGGCGTGGAATTTTGCCCGTGGACCGATCGAGGGCATGAAACGAGGCGTGGACCGATCGGGGTCGAGAATTGAAGAGCGGACCCGTGTCCCGCGGGGAGTTCGAGAATGAATATCGACAGGATCCGGCTGTTGAACGGGACGGAGAATAAAAAAAAAAAAAAAAAAAAAAAAAAAAAAAAAAAAAAAAAAATTACAAGTCCAACGCCGCTCGCGTCGTCTATAGTATTGCTCGGACGCGTGGACCGATCGGGCGTGGAATTTTGCCCGTGGACCGATCGAGGGCATGAAACGAGGCGTGGACCGATCGGGGTCGAGAATTGAAGAGCGGACCCGTGTCCCGCGGGGAGTTCGAGAATGAATATCGACAGGATCCGGCTGTTGAACGGGACGGAGAATAAAAAAAAAAAAAAAAAAAAAAAAAAAAAAAATTACAAGTCCAACGCCGCTCGCGTCGTCTATAGTATTGCTCGGACGCGTGGACCGATCGGGCGTGGAATTTTGCCCGTGGACCGATCGAGGGCATGAAACGAGGCGTGGACCGATCGGGGTCGAGAATTGAAGAGCGGACTCGTGTCCCGCGGGGAGTTCGAGAATGAATATCGATAGGATCCGGCTGTTGAACGGGACGGAGAATAAAAAAAAAAAAAAAAAAAAAAAAAAAAAAAAAAAAAAAATTACAAGTCCAACGCCGCTCGCGTCGTCTATAGTATTGCTCGGACGCGTGGACCGATCGGGCGTGGAATTTTGCCCGTGGACCGATCGAGGGCATGAAACGAGGCGTGGACCGATCGGGGTCGAGAATTGAAGAGCGGACCCGTGTCCCGCGGGGAGTTCGAGAATGAATATCGATAGGATCCGGCTGTTGAACGGGACGGAGAATAAAAAAAAAAAAAAAAAAAAAAAAAAAAAAAAAATTACAAGTCCAACGCCGCTCGCGTCGTCTATAGTATTGCTCGGACGCGTGGACCGATCGGGCGTGGAATTTTGCCCGTGGACCGATCGAGGGCATGAAACGAGGCGTGGACCGATCGGGGTCGAGAATTGAAGAGCGGACCCGTGTCCCGCGGGGAGTTCGAGAATGAATATCGACAGGATCCGGCTGTTGAACGGGACGGAGAATAAAAAAAAAAAAAAAAAAAAAAAAAAAAAAAAAAAAAAAAATTACAAGTCCAACGCCGCTCGCGTCGTCTATAGTATTGCTCGGACGCGTGGACCGATCGGGCGTGGAATTTTGCCCGTGGACCGATCGAGGGCATGAAACGAGGCGTGGACCGATCGGGGTCGAGAATTGAAGAGCGGACCCGTGTCCCGCGGGGAGTTCGAGAATGAATATCGATAGGATCCGGCTGTTGAACGGGACGGAGAATAAAAAAAAAAAAAAAAAAAAAAAAAAAAAAAAAATTACAAGTCCAACGCCGCTCGCGTCGTCTATAGTATTGCTCGGACGCGTGGACCGATCGGGCGTGGAATTTTGCCCGTGGACCGATCGAGGGCATGAAACGAGGCGTGGACCGATCGGGGTCGAGAATTGAAGAGCGGACCCGTGTCCCGCGGGGAGTTCGAGAATGAATATCGACAGGATCCGGCTGTTGAACGGGACGGAGAATAAAAAAAAAAAAAAAAAAAAAAAAAAAAAAAAAAAAAAAAATTACAAGTCCAACGCCGCTCGCGTCGTCTATAGTATTGCTCGGACGCGTGGACCGATCGGGCGTGGAATTTTGCCCGTGGACCGATCGAGGGCATGAAACGAGGCGTGGACCGATCGGGGTCGAGAATTGAAGAGCGGACCCGTGTCCCGCGGGGAGTTCGAGAATGAATATCGACAGGATCCGGCTGTTGAACGGGACGGAGAATAAAAAAAAAAAAAAAAAAAAAAAAAAAAAAAAAAAAAAAAAAAATTACAAGTCCAACGCCGCTCGCGTCGTCTATAGTATTGCTCGGACGCGTGGACCGATCGGGCGTGGAATTTTGCCCGTGGACCGATCGAGGGCATGAAACGAGGCGTGGACCGATCGGGGTCGAGAATTGAAGAGCGGACCCGTGTCCCGCGGGGAGTTCGAGAATGAATATCGATAGGATCCGGCTGTTGAACGGGACGGAGAATAAAAAAAAAAAAAAAAAAAAAAAAAAAAAAAAAAAAAAAAAAAAAAAAAAAAAAAATTACAAGTCCAACGCCGCTCGCGTCGTCTATAGTATTGCTCGGACGCGTGGACCGATCGGGCGTGGAATTTTGCCCGTGGACCGATCGAGGGCATGAAACGAGGCGTGGACCGATCGGGGTCGA
>OX637863.1:18231431-18265108 GCA_951802705.1 Netelia virgata | reverse complement strand
CGCTCTTCAATTCTCGACCCCGATCGGTCCACGCCTCGTTTCATGCCCTCGATCGGTCCACGGGCAAAATTCCACGCCCGATCGGTCCACGCGTCCGAGCAATACTATAGACGACGCGAGCGGCGTTGGACTTGTAATTTTTTTTTTTTTTTTTTTTTTTTTTTTTTATTCTCCGTCCCGTTCAACAGCCGGATCCTATCGATATTCATTCTCGAACTCCCCGCGGGACACGAGTCCGCTCTTCAATTCTCGACCCCGATCGGTCCACGCCTCGTTTCATGCCCTCGATCGGTCCACGGGCAAAATTCCACGCCCGATCGGTCCACGCGTCCGAGCAATACTATAGGCGACGCGAGCGGCGTTGGACTTGTAATTTTTTTTTTTTTTTTTTTTTTTTTTTTTATTCTCCGTCCCGTTCAACAGCCGGATCCTATCGATATTCATTCTCGAACTCCCCGCGGGACACGGGTCCGCTCTTCAATTCTCGACCCCGATCGGTCCACGCCTCGTTTCATGCCCTCGATCGGTCCACGGGCAAAATTCCACGCCCGATCGGTCCACGCGTCCGAGCAATACTATAGACGACGCGAGCGGCGTTGGACTTGTAATTTTTTTTTTTTTTTTTATTCTCCGTCCCGTTCAACAGCCGGATCCTATCGATATTCATTCTCGAACTCCCCGCGGGACACGGGTCCGCTCTTCAATTCTCGACCCCGATCGGTCCACGCCTCGTTTCATGCCCTCGATCGGTCCACGGGCAAAATTCCACGCCCGATCGGTCCACGCGTCCGAGCAATACTATAGACGACGCGAGCGGCGTTGGACTTGTAATTTTTTTTTTTTTTTTTTTTATTCTCCGTCCCGTTCAACAGCCGGATCCTATCGATATTCATTCTCGAACTCCCCGCGGGACACGAGTCCGCTCTTCAATTCTCGACCCCGATCGGTCCACGCCTCGTTTCATGCCCTCGATCGGTCCACGGGCAAAATTCCACGCCCGATCGGTCCACGCGTCCGAGCAATACTATAGATGACGCGAGCGGCGTTGGACTTGTAATTTTTTTTTTTTTTTTTTTTTTTTTTTTTATTCTCCGTCCCGTTCAACAGCCGGATCCTATCGATATTCATTCTCGAACTCCCCGCGGGACACGGGTCCGCTCTTCAATTCTCGACCCCGATCGGTCCACGCCTCGTTTCATGCCCTCGATCGGTCCACGGGCAAAATTCCACGCCCGATCGGTCCACGCGTCCGAGCAATACTATAGACGACGCGAGCGGCGTTGGACTTGTGATTTTTTTTTTTTTTTTTTTTTTTTATTCTCCGTCCCGTTCAACAGCCGGATCCTATCGATATTCATTCTCGAACTCCCCGCGGGACACGGGTCCGCTCTTCAATTCTCGACCCCGATCGGTCCACGCCTCGTTTCATGCCCTCGATCGGTCCACGGGCAAAATTCCACGCCCGATCGGTCCACGCGTCCGAGCAATACTATAGACGACGCGAGCGGCGTTGGACTTGTAATTTTTTTTTTTTTTTTTTATTCTCCGTCCCGTTCAACAGCCGGATCCTATCGATATTCATTCTCGAACTCCCCGCGGGACACGGGTCCGCTCTTCAATTCTCGACCCCGATCGGTCCACGCCTCGTTTCATGCCCTCGATCGGTCCACGGGCAAAATTCCACGCCCGATCGGTCCACGCGTCCGAGCAATACTATAGACGACGCGAGCGGCGTTGGACTTGTAATTTTTTTTTTTTTTTTTTTTTTTTTTTTTATTCTCCGTCCCGTTCAACAGCCGGATCCTATCGATATTCATTCTCGAACTCCCCGCGGGACACGGGTCCGCTCTTCAAGTCTCGACCCCGATCGGTCCACGCCTCGTTTCATGCCCTCGATCGGTCCACGGGCAAAATTCCACGCCCGATCGGTCCACGCGTCCGAGCAATACTGTAGACGACGCGAGCGGCGTTGGACTTGTAATTTTTTTTTTTTTTTTTTTTTTTTTTTTTTTTTATTCTCCGTCCCGTTCAACAGCCGGATCCTATCGATATTCATTCTCGAACTCCCCGCGGGACACGGGTCCGCTCTTCAATTCTCGACCCCGATCGGTCCACGCCTCGTTTCATGCCCTCGATCGGTCCACGGGCAAAATTCCACGCCCGATCGGTCCACGCGTCCGAGCAATACTATAGACGACGCGAGCGGCGTTGGACTTGTAATTTTTTTTTTTTTTTTTTTTTTTTTTTTTTTTTTTATTCTCCGTCCCGTTCAACAGCCGGATCCTGTCGATATTCATTCTCGAACTCCCCGCGGGACACGGGTCCGCTCTTCAATTCTCGACCCCGATCGGTCCACGCCTCGTTTCATGCCCTCGATCGGTCCACGGGCAAAATTCCACGCCCGATCGGTCCACGCGTCCGAGCAATACTATAGACGACGCGAGCGGCGTTGGACTTGTAATTTTTTTTTTTTTTTTTTTTTTTTTTTTTATTCTCCGTCCCGTTCAACAGCCGGATCCTATCGATATTCATTCTCGAACTCCCCGCGGGACACGGGTCCGCTCTTCAATTCTCGACCCCGATCGGTCCACGCCTCGTTTCATGCCCTCGATCGGTCCACGGGCAAAATTCCACGCCCGATCGGTCCACGCGTCCGAGCAATACTATAGACGACGCGAGCGGCGTTGGACTTGTAATTTTTTTTTTTTTTATTCTCCGTCCCGTTCAACAGCCGGATCCTATCGATATTCATTCTCGAACTCCCCGCAGGACACGGGTCCGCTCTTCAATTCTCGACCCCGATCGGTCCACGCCTCGTTTCATGCCCTCGATCGGTCCACAGGCAAAATTCCACGCCCGATCGGTCCACGCGTCCGAGCAATACTATAGACGACGCGAGCGGCGTTGGACTTGTAATTTTTTTTTTTTTTATTCTCCGTCCCGTTCAACAGCCGGATCCTATCGATATTCATTCTCGAACTCCCCGCGGGACACGGGTCCGCTCTTCAATTCTCGACCCCGATCGGTCCACGCCTCGTTTCATGCCCTCGATCGGTCCACGGGCAAAATTCCACGCCCGATCGGTCCACGCGTCCGAGCAATACTATAGACGACGCGAGCGGCGTTGGACTTGTAATTTTTTTTTTTTTTTTTTTTTTTATTCTCCGTCCCGTTCAACAGCCGGATCCTATCGATATTCATTCTCGAACTCCCCGCGGGACACGGGTCCGCTCTTCAATTCTCGACCCCGATCGGTCCACGCCTCGTTTCATGCCCTCGATCGGTCCACGGGCAAAATTCCACGCCCGATCGGTCCACGCGTCCGAGCAATACTATAGACGACGCGAGCGGCGTTGGACTTGTAATTTTTTTTTTTTTTTTTTATTCTCCGTCCCGTTCAACAGCCGGATCCTATCGATATTCATTCTTGAACTCCCCGCGGGACACGGGTCCGCTCTTCAATTCTCGACCCCGATCGGTCCACGCCTCGTTTCATGCCCTCGATCGGTCCACGGGCAAAATTCCACGCCCGATCGGTCCACGCGTCCGAGCAATACTATAGACGACGCGAGCGGCGTTGGACTTGTAATTTTTTTTTTTTTTTTTTGTTATTCTCCGTCCCGTTCAACAGCCGGATCCTATCGATATTCATTCTCGAACTCCCCGCGGGACACGAGTCCGCTCTTCAATTCTCGACCCCGATCGGTCCACGCCTCGTTTCATGCCCTCGATCGGTCCACGGGCAAAATTCCACGCCCGATCGGTCCACGCGTCCGAGCAATACTATAGATGACGCGAGCGGCGTTGGACTTGTAATTTTTTTTTTTTTTTTTTTTTTTTTTTTTATTCTCCGTCCCGTCCAACAGCCGGATCCTATCGATATTCATTCTCGAACTCCCCGCGGGACACGAGTCCGCTCTTCAAGTCTCGACCCCGATCGGTCCACGCCTCGTTTCATGCCCTCGATCGGTCCACGGGCAAAATTCCACGCCCGATCGGTCCACGCGTCCGAGCAATACTGTAGACGACGCGAGCGGCGTTGGACTTGTAATTTTTTTTTTTTTTTTTTTTTTTTTTTTTTTTTATTCTCCGTCCCGTTCAACAGCCGGATCCTATCGATATTCATTCTCGAACTCCCCGCGGGACACGGGTCCGCTCTTCAATTCTCGACCCCGATCGGTCCACGCCTCGTTTCATGCCCTCGATCGGTCCACGGGCAAAATTCCACGCCCGATCGGTCCACGCGTCCGAGCAATACTATAGACGACGCGAGCGGCGTTGGACTTGTAATTTTTTTTTTTTTTTTTTTTTTTTTTTTTTTTTTTATTCTCCGTCCCGTTCAACAGCCGGATCCTGTCGATATTCATTCTCGAACTCCCCGCGGGACACGGGTCCGCTCTTCAATTCTCGACCCCGATCGGTCCACGCCTCGTTTCATGCCCTCGATCGGTCCACGGGCAAAATTCCACGCCCGATCGGTCCACGCGTCCGAGCAATACTATAGACGACGCGAGCGGCGTTGGACTTGTAATTTTTTTTTTTTTTTTTTTTTTTTTTTTTATTCTCCGTCCCGTTCAACAGCCGGATCCTATCGATATTCATTCTCGAACTCCCCGCGGGACACGGGTCCGCTCTTCAATTCTCGACCCCGATCGGTCCACGCCTCGTTTCATGCCCTCGATCGGTCCACGGGCAAAATTCCACGCCCGATCGGTCCACGCGTCCGAGCAATACTATAGACGACGCGAGCGGCGTTGGACTTGTAATTTTTTTTTTTTTTATTCTCCGTCCCGTTCAACAGCCGGATCCTATCGATATTCATTCTCGAACTCCCCGCAGGACACGGGTCCGCTCTTCAATTCTCGACCCCGATCGGTCCACGCCTCGTTTCATGCCCTCGATCGGTCCACAGGCAAAATTCCACGCCCGATCGGTCCACGCGTCCGAGCAATACTATAGACGACGCGAGCGGCGTTGGACTTGTAATTTTTTTTTTTTTTATTCTCCGTCCCGTTCAACAGCCGGATCCTATCGATATTCATTCTCGAACTCCCCGCGGGACACGGGTCCGCTCTTCAATTCTCGACCCCGATCGGTCCACGCCTCGTTTCATGCCCTCGATCGGTCCACGGGCAAAATTCCACGCCCGATCGGTCCACGCGTCCGAGCAATACTATAGACGACGCGAGCGGCGTTGGACTTGTAATTTTTTTTTTTTTTTTTTTTTTTTATTCTCCGTCCCGTTCAACAGCCGGATCCTATCGATATTCATTCTCGAACTCCCCGCGGGACACGGGTCCGCTCTTCAATTCTCGACCCCGATCGGTCCACGCCTCGTTTCATGCCCTCGATCGGTCCACGGGCAAAATTCCACGCCCGATCGGTCCACGCGTCCGAGCAATACTATAGACGACGCGAGCGGCGTTGGACTTGTAATTTTTTTTTTTTTTTTTTATTCTCCGTCCCGTTCAACAGCCGGATCCTATCGATATTCATTCTTGAACTCCCCGCGGGACACGGGTCCGCTCTTCAATTCTCGACCCCGATCGGTCCACGCCTCGTTTCATGCCCTCGATCGGTCCACGGGCAAAATTCCACGCCCGATCGGTCCACGCGTCCGAGCAATACTATAGACGACGCGAGCGGCGTTGGACTTGTAATTTTTTTTTTTTTTTTTTGTTATTCTCCGTCCCGTTCAACAGCCGGATCCTATCGATATTCATTCTCGAACTCCCCGCGGGACACGAGTCCGCTCTTCAATTCTCGACCCCGATCGGTCCACGCCTCGTTTCATGCCCTCGATCGGTCCACGGGCAAAATTCCACGCCCGATCGGTCCACGCGTCCGAGCAATACTATAGATGACGCGAGCGGCGTTGGACTTGTAATTTTTTTTTTTTTTTTTTTTTTTTTTTTTATTCTCCGTCCCGTCCAACAGCCGGATCCTATCGATATTCATTCTCGAACTCCCCGCGGGACACGAGTCCGCTCTTCAATTCTCGACCCCGATCGGTCCACGCCTCGTTTCATGCCCTCGATCGGTCCACGGGCAAAATTCCACGCCCGATCGGTCCACGCGTCCGAGCAATACTATAGGCGACGCGAGCGGCGTTGGACTTGTAATTTTTTTTTTTTTTTTTTTTTTTTTTTTTATTCTCCGTCCCGTTCAACAGCCGGATCCTATCGATATTCATTCTCGAACTCCCCGCGGGACACGGGTCCGCTCTTCAATTCTCGACCCCGATCGGTCCACGCCTCGTTTCATGCCCTCGATCGGTCCACGGGCAAAATTCCACGCCCGATCGGTCCACGCGTCCGAGCAATACTATAGACGACGCGAGCGGCGTTGGACTTGTAATTTTTTTTTTTTTTTTTATTCTCCGTCCCGTTCAACAGCCGGATCCTATCGATATTCATTCTCGAACTCCCCGCGGGACACGGGTCCGCTCTTCAATTCTCGACCCCGATCGGTCCACGCCTCGTTTCATGCCCTCGATCGGTCCACGGGCAAAATTCCACGCCCGATCGGTCCACGCGTCCGAGCAATACTATAGACGACGCGAGCGGCGTTGGACTTGTAATTTTTTTTTTTTTTTTTTTTATTCTCCGTCCCGTTCAACAGCCGGATCCTATCGATATTCATTCTCGAACTCCCCGCGGGACACGAGTCCGCTCTTCAATTCTCGACCCCGATCGGTCCACGCCTCGTTTCATGCCCTCGATCGGTCCACGGGCAAAATTCCACGCCCGATCGGTCCACGCGTCCGAGCAATACTATAGATGACGCGAGCGGCGTTGGACTTGTAATTTTTTTTTTTTTTTTTTTTTTTATTCTCCGTCCCGTTCAACAGCCGGATCCTATCGATATTCATTCTCGAACTCCCCGCGGGACACGGGTCCGCTCTTCAATTCTCGACCCCGATCGGTCCACGCCTCGTTTCATGCCCTCGATCGGTCCACGGGCAAAATTCCACGCCCGATCGGTCCACGCGTCCGAGCAATACTATAGACGACGCGAGCGGCGTTGGACTTGTAATTTTTTTTTTTTTTATTCTCCGTCCCGTTCAACAGCCGGATCCTATCGATATTCATTCTCGAACTCCCCGCAGGACACGGGTCCGCTCTTCAATTCTCGACCCCGATCGGTCCACGCCTCGTTTCATGCCCTCGATCGGTCCACAGGCAAAATTCCACGCCCGATCGGTCCACGCGTCCGAGCAATACTATAGACGACGCGAGCGGCGTTGGACTTGTAATTTTTTTTTTTTTTATTCTCCGTCCCGTTCAACAGCCGGATCCTATCGATATTCATTCTCGAACTCCCCGCGGGACACGGGTCCGCTCTTCAATTCTCGACCCCGATCGGTCCACGCCTCGTTTCATGCCCTCGATCGGTCCACGGGCAAAATTCCACGCCCGATCGGTCCACGCGTCCGAGCAATACTATAGACGACGCGAGCGGCGTTGGACTTGTAATTTTTTTTTTTTTTTTTTTTTTTATTCTCCGTCCCGTTCAACAGCCGGATCCTATCGATATTCATTCTCGAACTCCCCGCGGGACACGGGTCCGCTCTTCAATTCTCGACCCCGATCGGTCCACGCCTCGTTTCATGCCCTCGATCGGTCCACGGGCAAAATTCCACGCCCGATCGGTCCACGCGTCCGAGCAATACTATAGACGACGCGAGCGGCGTTGGACTTGTAATTTTTTTTTTTTTTTTTTATTCTCCGTCCCGTTCAACAGCCGGATCCTATCGATATTCATTCTTGAACTCCCCGCGGGACACGGGTCCGCTCTTCAATTCTCGACCCCGATCGGTCCACGCCTCGTTTCATGCCCTCGATCGGTCCACGGGCAAAATTCCACGCCCGATCGGTCCACGCGTCCGAGCAATACTATAGACGACGCGAGCGGCGTTGGACTTGTAATTTTTTTTTTTTTTTTTTGTTATTCTCCGTCCCGTTCAACAGCCGGATCCTATCGATATTCATTCTCGAACTCCCCGCGGGACACGAGTCCGCTCTTCAATTCTCGACCCCGATCGGTCCACGCCTCGTTTCATGCCCTCGATCGGTCCACGGGCAAAATTCCACGCCCGATCGGTCCACGCGTCCGAGCAATACTATAGATGACGCGAGCGGCGTTGGACTTGTAATTTTTTTTTTTTTTTTTTTTTTTTTTTTTATTCTCCGTCCCGTTCAACAGCCGGATCCTATCGATATTCATTCTCGAACTCCCCGCGGGACACGAGTCCGCTCTTCAATTCTCGACCCCGATCGGTCCACGCCTCGTTTCATGCCCTCGATCGGTCCACGGGCAAAATTCCACGCCCGATCGGTCCACGCGTCCGAGCAATACTATAGGCGACGCGAGCGGCGTTGGACTTGTAATTTTTTTTTTTTTTTTTTTTTTTTTTTTTATTCTCCGTCCCGTTCAACAGCCGGATCCTATCGATATTCATTCTCGAACTCCCCGCGGGACACGGGTCCGCTCTTCAATTCTCGACCCCGATCGGTCCACGCCTCGTTTCATGCCCTCGATCGGTCCACGGGCAAAATTCCACGCCCGATCGGTCCACGCGTCCGAGCAATACTATAGACGACGCGAGCGGCGTTGGACTTGTAATTTTTTTTTTTTTTTTTATTCTCCGTCCCGTTCAACAGCCGGATCCTATCGATATTCATTCTCGAACTCCCCGCGGGACACGGGTCCGCTCTTCAATTCTCGACCCCGATCGGTCCACGCCTCGTTTCATGCCCTCGATCGGTCCACGGGCAAAATTCCACGCCCGATCGGTCCACGCGTCCGAGCAATACTATAGACGACGCGAGCGGCGTTGGACTTGTAATTTTTTTTTTTTTTTTTTTTATTCTCCGTCCCGTTCAACAGCCGGATCCTATCGATATTCATTCTCGAACTCCCCGCGGGACACGAGTCCGCTCTTCAATTCTCGACCCCGATCGGTCCACGCCTCGTTTCATGCCCTCGATCGGTCCACGGGCAAAATTCCACGCCCGATCGGTCCACGCGTCCGAGCAATACTATAGATGACGCGAGCGGCGTTGGACTTGTAATTTTTTTTTTTTTTTTTTTTTTTTTTTTTTATTCTCCGTCCCGTTCAACAGCCGGATCCTATCGATATTCATTCTCGAACTCCCCGCGGGACACGGGTCCGCTCTTCAATTCTCGACCCCGATCGGTCCACGCCTCGTTTCATGCCCTCGATCGGTCCACGGGCAAAATTCCACGCCCGATCGGTCCACGCGTCCGAGCAATACTATAGACGACGCGAGCGGCGTTGGACTTGTAATTTTTTTTTTTTTTTTTTTTTTTTTTTTTTTTTTTTTTTTATTCTCCGTCCCGTTCAACAGCCGGATCCTATCGATATTCATTCTCGAACTCCCCGCGGGACACGGGTCCGCTCTTCAATTCTCGACCCCGATCGGTCCACGCCTCGTTTCATGCCCTCGATCGGTCCACGGGCAAAATTCCACGCCCGATCGGTCCACGCGTCCGAGCAATACTATAGACGACGCGAGCGGCGTTGGACTTGTAATTTTTTTTTTTTTTTTTTTTTTTTTTTTTTATTCTCCGTCCCGTTCAACAGCCGGATCCTATCGATATTCATTCTCGAACTCCCCGCGGGACACGAGTCCGCTCTTCAATTCTCGACCCCGATCGGTCCACGCCTCGTTTCATGCCCTCGATCGGTCCACGGGCAAAATTCCACGCCCGATCGGTCCACGCGTCCGAGCAATACTATAGGCGACGCGAGCGGCGTTGGACTTGTAATTTTTTTTTTTTTTTTTTTTTTTTTTTTTATTCTCCGTCCCGTTCAACAGCCGGATCCTATCGATATTCATTCTCGAACTCCCCGCGGGACACGGGTCCGCTCTTCAATTCTCGACCCCGATCGGTCCACGCCTCGTTTCATGCCCTCGATCGGTCCACGGGCAAAATTCCACGCCCGATCGGTCCACGCGTCCGAGCAATACTATAGACGACGCGAGCGGCGTTGGACTTGTAATTTTTTTTTTTTTTTTTATTCTCCGTCCCGTTCAACAGCCGGATCCTATCGATATTCATTCTCGAACTCCCCGCGGGACACGGGTCCGCTCTTCAATTCTCGACCCCGATCGGTCCACGCCTCGTTTCATGCCCTCGATCGGTCCACGGGCAAAATTCCACGCCCGATCGGTCCACGCGTCCGAGCAATACTATAGACGACGCGAGCGGCGTTGGACTTGTAATTTTTTTTTTTTTTTTTTTTTTTTTATTCTCCGTCCCGTTCAACAGCCGGATCCTATCGATATTCATTCTCGAACTCCCCGCGGGACACGGGTCCGCTCTTCAATTCTCGACCCCGATCGGTCCACGCCTCGTTTCATGCCCTCGATCGGTCCACGGGCAAAATTCCACGCCCGATCGGTCCACGCGTCCGAGCAATACTATAGACGACGCGAGCGGCGTTGGACTTGTAATTTTTTTTTTTTTTTTTTTATTCTCCGTCCCGTTCAACAGCCGGATCCTATCGATATTCATTCTCGAACTCCCCGCGGGACACGGGTCCGCTCTTCAATTCTCGACCCCGATCGGTCCACGCCTCGTTTCATGCCCTCGATCGGTCCACGGGCAAAATTCCACGCCCGATCGGTCCACGCGTCCGAGCAATACTATAGACGACGCGAGCGGCGTTGGACTTGTAATTTTTTTTTTTTTTTTTTTTTTTTTTTTTTATTCTCCGTCCCGTTCAACAGCCGGATCCTATCGATATTCATTCTCGAACTCCCCGCGGGACACGGGTCCGCTCTTCAATTCTCGACCCCGATCGGTCCACGCCTCGTTTCATGCCCTCGATCGGTCCACGGGCAAAATTCCACGCCCGATCGGTCCACGCGTCCGAGCAATACTATAGACGACGCGAGCGGCGTTGGACTTGTAATTTTTTTTTTTTTTTTTTTTTTTTTTTTTTTTTATTCTCCGTCCCGTTCAACAGCCGGATCCTATCGATATTCATTCTCGAACTCCCCGCGGGACACGGGTCCGCTCTTCAATTCTCGACCCCGATCGGTCCACGCCTCGTTTCATGCCCTCGATCGGTCCACGGGCAAAATTCCACGCCCGATCGGTCCACGCGTCCGAGCAATACTATAGACGACGCGAGCGGCGTTGGACTTGTAATTTTTTTTTTTTTTTTTTTTTTTTTTTTTTTTTATTCTCCGTCCCGTTCAACAGCCGGATCCTATCGATATTCATTCTCGAACTCCCCGCGGGACACGGGTCCGCTCTTCAATTCTCGACCCCGATCGGTCCACGCCTCGTTTCATGCCCTCGATCGGTCCACAGGCAAAATTCCACGCCCGATCGGTCCACGCGTCCGAGCAATACTATAGACGACGCGAGCGGCGTTGGACTTGTAATTTTTTTTTTTTTTTTTTTTTTTTTTTTTTATTCTCCGTCCCGTTCAACAGCCGGATCCTATCGATATTCATTCTCGAACTCCCCGCGGGACACGGGTCCGCTCTTCAATTCTCGACGCCGATCGGTCCACTCCACGCCTCGTTTCATGCCCTCGATCGGTCCACGGGCAAAATTCCACGCCCGATCGGTCCACGCGTCCGAGCAATACTATAGACGACGCGAGCGGCGTTGGACTTGTAATTTTTTTTTTTTTTTTTTTTTTTTTTTTTTATTCTCCGTCCCGTTCAACAGCCGGATCCTATCGATATTCATTCTCGAACTCCCCGCGGGACACGGGTCCGCTCTTCAATTCTCGACACCGATCGGTCCACGCCTCGTTTCATGCCCTCGATCGGTCCACGGGCAAAATTCCACGCCCGATCGGTCCACGCGTCCGAGCAATACTATAGACGACGCGAGCGGCGTTGGACTTGTAATTTTTTTTTTTTTTTTTTTATTCTCCGTCCCGTTCAACAGCCGGATCCTATCGATATTCATTCTCGAACTCCCCGCGGGACACGGGTCCGCTCTTCAATTCTCGACCCCGATCGGTCCACGCCTCGTTTCATGCCCTCGATCGGTCCACGGGCAAAATTCCACGCCCGATCGGTCCACGCGTCCGAGCAATACTATAGACGACGCGAGCGGCGTTGGACTTGTAATTTTTTTTTTTTTTTTTTTTATTCTCCGTCCCGTTCAACAGCCGGATCCTATCGATATTCATTCTCGAACTCCCCGCGGGACACGGGTCCGCTCTTCAATTCTCGACCCGATCGGTCCACGCCTCGTTTCATGCCCTCGATCGGTCCACGGGCAAAATTCCACGCCCGATCGGTCCACGCGTCCGAGCAATACTATAGACGACGCGAGCGGCGTTGGACTTGTAATTTTTTTTTTTTTTTTTTTTTTTTTATTCTCCGTCCCGTTCAACAGCCGGATCCTATCGATATTCATTCTCGAACTCCCCGCGGGACACGGGTCCGCTCTTCAATTCTCGACCCCGATCGGTCCACGCCTCGTTTCATGCCCTCGATCGGTCCACGGGCAAAATTCCACGCCCGATCGGTCCACGCGTCCGAGCAATACTATAGACGACGCGAGCGGCGTTGGACTTGTAATTTTTTTTTTTTTTTTTTTTATTCTCCGTCCCGTTCAACAGCCGGATCCTATCGATATTCATTCTCGAACTCCCCGCGGGACACGGGTCCGCTCTTCAATTCTCGACCCCGATCGGTCCACGCCTCGTTTCATGCCCTCGATCGGTCCACGGGCAAAATTCCACGCCCGATCGGTCCACGCGTCCGAGCAATACTATAGACGACGCGAGCGGCGTTGGACTTGTAATTTTTTTTTTTTTTTTTTTTTTTTATTCTCCGTCCCGTTCAACAGCCGGATCCTATCGATATTCATTCTCGAACTCCCCGCGGGACACGGGTCCGCTCTTCAATTCTCGACCCCGATGTCCACGCCTCGTTTCATGCCCTCGATCGGTCCACGGGCAAAATTCCACGCCCGATCGGTCCACGCGTCCGAGCAATACTATAGACGACGCGAGCGGCGTTGGACTTGTAATTTTTTTTTTTTTTTTTTTATTCTCCGTCCCGTTCAACAGCCGGATCCTATCGATATTCATTCTCGAACTCCCCGCGGGACACGGGTCCGCTCTTCAATTCTCGACCCCGATCGGTCCACGCCTCGTTTCATGCCCTCGATCGGTCCACGGGCAAAATTCCACGCCCGATCGGTCCACGCGTCCGAGCAATACTATAGACGACGCGAGCGGCGTTGGACTTGTAATTTTTTTTTTTTTTTTTTTTTTTTTTTTATTCTCCGTCCCGTTCAACAGCCGGATCCTATCGATATTCATTCTCGAACTCCCCGCGGGACACGGGTCCGCTCTTCAATTCTCGACCCCGATCGGTCCACGCCTCGTTTCATGCCCTCGATCGGTCCACGGGCAAAATTCCACGCCCGATCGGTCCACGCGTCCGAGCAATACTATAGACGACGCGAGCGGCGTTGGACTTGTAATTTTTTTTTTTTTTTTTTTTTTTTTTTTTTATTCTCCGTCCCGTTCAACAGCCGGATCCTATCGATATTCATTCTCGAACTCCCCGCGGGACACGGGTCCGCTCTTCAATTCTCGACCCCGATCGGTCCACGCCTCGTTTCATGCCCTCGATCGGTCCACGGGCAAAATTCCACGCCCGATCGGTCCACGCGTCCGAGCAATACTATAGACGACGCGAGCGGCGTTGGACTTGTAATTTTTTTTTTTTTTTTTTTTTTTTTTTTTTTTTTATTCTCCGTCCCGTTCAACAGCCGGATCCTATCGATATTCATTCTCGAACTCCCCGCGGGACACGGGTCCGCTCTTCAATTCTCGACCCCGATCGGTCCACGCCTCGTTTCATGCCCTCGATCGGTCCACGGGCAAAATTCCACGCCCGATCGGTCCACGCGTCCGAGCAATACTATAGACGACGCGAGCGGCGTTGGACTTGTAATTTTTTTTTTTTTTTTTTTTTTTTTTTTTTTTTTATTCTCCGTCCCGTTCAACAGCCGGATCCTATCGATATTCATTCTCGAACTCCCCGCGGGACACGGGTCCGCTCTTCAATTCTCGACCCCGATCGGTCCACGCCTCGTTTCATGCCCTCGATCGGTCCACAGGCAAAATTCCACGCCCGATCGGTCCACGCGTCCGAGCAATACTATAGACGACGCGAGCGGCGTTGGACTTGTAATTTTTTTTTTTTTTTTTTTTTTTTTTTTTTTATTCTCCGTCCCGTTCAACAGCCGGATCCTATCGATATTCATTCTCGAACTCCCCGCGGGACACGGGTCCGCTCTTCAATTCTCGACGCCGATCGGTCCACGCCTCGTTTCATGCCCTCGATCGGTCCACGGGCAAAATTCCACGCCCGATCGGTCCACGCGTCCGAGCAATACTATAGACGACGCGAGCGGCGTTGGACTTGTAATTTTTTTTTTTTTTTTTTTTTTTTTTTTTATTCTCCGTCCCGTTCAACAGCCGGATCCTATCGATATTCATTCTCGAACTCCCCGCGGGACACGGGTCCGCTCTTCAATTCTCGACCCCGATCGGTCCACGCCTCGTTTCATGCCCTCGATCGGTCCACGGGCAAAATTCCACGCCCGATCGGTCCACGCGTCCGAGCAATACTATAGACGACGCGAGCGGCGTTGGACTTGTAATTTTTTTTTTTTTTTTTTATTCTCCGTCCCGTTCAACAGCCGGATCCTATCGATATTCATTCTTGAACTCCCCGCGGGACACGGGTCCGCTCTTCAATTCTCGACCCCGATCGGTCCACGCCTCGTTTCATGCCCTCGATCGGTCCACGGGCAAAATTCCACGCCCGATCGGTCCACGCGTCCGAGCAATACTATAGACGACGCGAGCGGCGTTGGACTTGTAATTTTTTTTTTTTTTTTTTTTATTCTCCGTCCCGTTCAACAGCCGGATCCTATCGATATTCATTCTCGAACTCCCCGCGGGACACGGGTCCGCTCTTCAATTCTCGACCCCGATCGGTCCACGCCTCGTTTCATGCCCTCGATCGGTCCACGGGCAAAATTCCACGCCCGATCGGTCCACGCGTCCGAGCAATACTATAGACGACGCGAGCGGCGTTGGACTTGTAATTTTTTTTTTTTTTTTTTTTTTTTTTTTTATTCTCCGTCCCGTTCAACAGCCGGATCCTATCGATATTCATTCTCGAACTCCCCGCGGGACACGAGTCCGCTCTTCAATTCTCGACCCCGATCGGTCCACGCCTCGTTTCATGCCCTCGATCGGTCCACGGGCAAAATTCCACGCCCGATCGGTCCACGCGTCCGAGCAATACTATAGGCGACGCGAGCGGCGTTGGACTTGTAATTTTTTTTTTTTTTTTTTTTTTTTTTTTTATTCTCCGTCCCGTTCAACAGCCGGATCCTATCGATATTCATTCTCGAACTCCCCGCGGGACACGGGTCCGCTCTTCAATTCTCGACCCCGATCGGTCCACGCCTCGTTTCATGCCCTCGATCGGTCCACGGGCAAAATTCCACGCCCGATCGGTCCACGCGTCCGAGCAATACTATAGACGACGCGAGCGGCGTTGGACTTGTAATTTTTTTTTTTTTTTTTTATTCTCCGTCCCGTTCAACAGCCGGATCCTATCGATATTCATTCTCGAACTCCCCGCGGGACACGGGTCCGCTCTTCAATTCTCGACCCCGATCGGTCCACGCCTCGTTTCATGCCCTCGATCGGTCCACGGGCAAAATTCCACGCCCGATCGGTCCACGCGTCCGAGCAATACTATAGACGACGCGAGCGGCGTTGGACTTGTAATTTTTTTTTTTTTTTTTTTTTTTTTATTCTCCGTCCCGTTCAACAGCCGGATCCTATCGATATTCATTCTCGAACTCCCCGCGGGACACGGGTCCGCTCTTCAATTCTCGACCCCGATCGGTCCACGCCTCGTTTCATGCCCTCGATCGGTCCACGGGCAAAATTCCACGCCCGATCGGTCCACGCGTCCGAGCAATACTATAGACGACGCGAGCGGCGTTGGACTTGTAATTTTTTTTTTTTTTTTTTTATTCTCCGTCCCGTTCAACAGCCGGATCCTATCGATATTCATTCTCGAACTCCCCGCGGGACACGGGTCCGCTCTTCAATTCTCGACCCCGATCGGTCCACGCCTCGTTTCATGCCCTCGATCGGTCCACGGGCAAAATTCCACGCCCGATCGGTCCACGCGTCCGAGCAATACTATAGACGACGCGAGCGGCGTTGGACTTGTAATTTTTTTTTTTTTTTTTTTTTTTTTTTTTATTCTCCGTCCCGTTCAACAGCCGGATCCTATCGATATTCATTCTCGAACTCCCCGCGGGACACGGGTCCGCTCTTCAATTCTCGACCCCGATCGGTCCACGCCTCGTTTCATGCCCTCGATCGGTCCACGGGCAAAATTCCACGCCCGATCGGTCCACGCGTCCGAGCAATACTATAGACGACGCGAGCGGCGTTGGACTTGTAATTTTTTTTTTTTTTTTTTTTTTTTTTTTTTTTTATTCTCCGTCCCGTTCAACAGCCGGATCCTATCGATATTCATTCTCGAACTCCCCGCGGGACACGGGTCCGCTCTTCAATTCTCGACCCCGATCGGTCCACGCCTCGTTTCATGCCCTCGATCGGTCCACGGGCAAAATTCCACGCCCGATCGGTCCACGCGTCCGAGCAATACTATAGACGACGCGAGCGGCGTTGGACTTGTAATTTTTTTTTTTTTATTCTCCGTCCCGTTCAACAGCCGGATCCTATCGATATTCATTCTCGAACTCCCCGCGGGACACGGGTCCGCTCTTCAATTCTCGACCCCGATCGGTCCACGCCTCGTTTCATGCCCTCGATCGGTCCACAGGCAAAATTCCACGCCCGATCGGTCCACGCGTCCGAGCAATACTATAGACGACGCGAGCGGCGTTGGACTTGTAATTTTTTTTTTTTTTTTTTTTTTTTTTTTTTATTCTCCGTCCCGTTCAACAGCCGGATCCTATCGATATTCATTCTCGAACTCCCCGCGGGACACGGGTCCGCTCTTCAATTCTCGACGCCGATCGGTCCACGCCTCGTTTCATGCCCTCGATCGGTCCACGGGCAAAATTCCACGCCCGATCGGTCCACGCGTCCGAGCAATACTATAGACGACGCGAGCGGCGTTGGACTTGTAATTTTTTTTTTTTTTTTTTTTTTTTTTTTTATTCTCCGTCCCGTTCAACAGCCGGATCCTATCGATATTCATTCTCGAACTCCCCGCGGGACACGGGTCCGCTCTTCAATTCTCGACCCCGATCGGTCCACGCCTCGTTTCATGCCCTCGATCGGTCCACGGGCAAAATTCCACGCCCGATCGGTCCACGCGTCCGAGCAATACTATAGACGACGCGAGCGGCGTTGGACTTGTAATTTTTTTTTTTTTTTTTTTTATTCTCCGTCCCGTTCAACAGCCGGATCCTATCGATATTCATTCTCGAACTCCCCGCGGGACACGAGTCCGCTCTTCAATTCTCGACCCCGATCGGTCCACGCCTCGTTTCATGCCCTCGATCGGTCCACGGGCAAAATTCCACGCCCGATCGGTCCACGCGTCCGAGCAATACTATAGATGACGCGAGCGGCGTTGGACTTGTAATTTTTTTTTTTTTTTTTTTTTTTTTTTTTATTCTCCGTCCCGTTCAACAGCCGGATCCTATCGATATTCATTCTCGAACTCCCCGCGGGACACGAGTCCGCTCTTCAATTCTCGACCCCGATCGGTCCACGCCTCGTTTCATGCCCTCGATCGGTCCACGGGCAAAATTCCACGCCCGATCGGTCCACGCGTCCGAGCAATACTATAGGCGACGCGAGCGGCGTTGGACTTGTAATTTTTTTTTTTTTTTTTTTTTTTTTTTTTATTCTCCGTCCCGTTCAACAGCCGGATCCTATCGATATTCATTCTCGAACTCCCCGCGGGACACGGGTCCGCTCTTCAATTCTCGACCCCGATCGGTCCACGCCTCGTTTCATGCCCTCGATCGGTCCACGGGCAAAATTCCACGCCCGATCGGTCCACGCGTCCGAGCAATACTATAGACGACGCGAGCGGCGTTGGACTTGTAATTTTTTTTTTTTTTTTTATTCTCCGTCCCGTTCAACAGCCGGATCCTATCGATATTCATTCTCGAACTCCCCACGGGACACGGGTCCGCTCTTCAATTCTCGACCCCGATCGGTCCACGCCTCGTTTCATGCCCTCGATCGGTCCACGGGCAAAATTCCACGCCCGATCGGTCCACGCGTCCGAGCAATACTATAGACGACGCGAGCGGCGTTGGACTTGTAATTTTTTTTTTTTTTTTTTTTATTCTCCGTCCCGTTCAACAGCCGGATCCTATCGATATTCATTCTCGAACTCCCCGCGGGACACGAGTCCGCTCTTCAATTCTCGACCCCGATCGGTCCACGCCTCGTTTCATGCCCTCGATCGGTCCACGGGCAAAATTCCACGCCCGATCGGTCCACGCGTCCGAGCAATACTATAGATGACGCGAGCGGCGTTGGACTTGTAATTTTTTTTTTTTTTTTTTTTTTTTTTTTTTATTCTCCGTCCCGTTCAACAGCCGGATCCTATCGATATTCATTCTCGAACTCCCCGCGGGACACGAGTCCGCTCTTCAATTCTCGACCCCGATCGGTCCACGCCTCGTTTCATGCCCTCGATCGGTCCACGGGCAAAATTCCACGCCCGATCGGTCCACGCGTCCGAGCAATACTATAGGCGACGCGAGCGGCGTTGGACTTGTAATTTTTTTTTTTTTTTTTTTTTTTTTTTTTTATTCTCCGTCCCGTTCAACAGCCGGATCCTATCGATATTCATTCTCGAACTCCCCGCGGGACACGGGTCCGCTCTTCAATTCTCGACCCCGATCGGTCCACGCCTCGTTTCATGCCCTCGATCGGTCCACGGGCAAAATTCCACGCCCGATCGGTCCACGCGTCCGAGCAATACTATAGACGACGCGAGCGGCGTTGGACTTGTAATTTTTTTTTTTTTTTTTTTTTTTTTTTTTTTTTTATTCTCCGTCCCGTTCAACAGCCGGATCCTATCGATATTCATTCTCGAACTCCCCGCGGGACACGGGTCCGCTCTTCAATTCTCGACCCCGATCGGTCCACGCCTCGTTTCATGCCCTCGATCGGTCCACAGGCAAAATTCCACGCCCGATCGGTCCACGCGTCCGAGCAATACTATAGACGACGCGAGCGGCGTTGGACTTGTAATTTTTTTTTTTTTTTTTTTTTTTTTTTTTTTATTCTCTGTCCCGTTCAACAGCCGGATCCTATCGATATTCATTCTCGAACTCCCCGCGGGACACGGGTCCGCTCTTCAATTCTCGACCCCGATCGGTCCACGCCTCGTTTCATGCCCTCGATCGGTCCACGGGCAAAATTCCACGCCCGATCGGTCCACGCGTCCGAGCAAAACTATAGGCGACGCGAGCGGCGTTGGACTTGTAATTTTTTTTTTTTTTTTTTTTTTTTTTTTTTTTTATTCTCCGTCCCGTTCAACAGCCGGATCCTATCGATATTCATTCTCGAACTCCCTGCGGGACACGGGTCCGCTCTTCAATTCTCGACCCCGATCGGTCCACGCCTCGTTTCATGCCCTCGATCGGTCCACGGGCAAAATTCCACGCCCGATCGGTCCACGCGTCCGAGCAATACTATAGACGACGCGAGCGGCGTTGGACTTGTAATTTTTTTTTTTTTTTTTTTTATTCTCCGTCCCGTTCAACAGCCAGATCCTATCGATATTCATTCTCGAACTCCCCGCGGGACACGAGTCCGCTCTTCAATTCTCGACCCCGATCGGTCCACGCCTCGTTTCATGCCCTCGATCGGTCCACAGGCAAAATTCCACGCCCGATCGGTCCACGCGTCCGAGCAATACTATAGACGACGCGAGCGGCGTTGGACTTGTAATTTTTTTTTTTTTTTTTTTTTTTTTTTTTTTATTCTCCGTCCCGTTCAACAGCCGGATCCTATCGATATTCATTCTCGAACTCCCCGCGGGACACGGGTCCGCTCTTCAATTCTCGACCCCGATCGGTCCACGCCTCGTTTCATGCCCTCGATCGGTCCACAGGCAAAATTCCACGCCCGATCGGTCCACGCGTCCGAGCAATACTATAGACGACGCGAGCGGCGTTGGACTTGTAATTTTTTTTTTTTTTTTTTTTTTTTTTTTTTTATTCTCTGTCCCGTTCAACAGCCGGATCCTATCGATATTCATTCTCGAACTCCCCGCGGGACACGGGTCCGCTCTTCAATTCTCGACCCCGATCGGTCCACGCCTCGTTTCATGCCCTCGATCGGTCCACGGGCAAAATTCCACGCCCGATCGGTCCACGCGTCCGAGCAATACTATAGGCGACGCGAGCGGCGTTGGACTTGTAATTTTTTTTTTTTTTTTTTTTTTTTTTTTTTTTATTCTCCGTCCCGTTCAACAGCCGGATCCTATCGATATTCATTCTCGAACTCCCCGCGGGACACGGGTCCGCTCTTCAATTCTCGACCCCGATCGGTCCACGCCTCGTTTCATGCCCTCGATCGGTCCACGGGCAAAATTCCACGCCCGATCGGTCCACGCGTCCGAGCAATACTATAGACGACGCGAGCGGCGTTGGACTTGTAATTTTTTTTTTTTTTTTTTTTTTTTTTTTTTTTTATTCTCCGTCGCGTTCAACAGCCGGATCCTATCGATATTCATTCTCGAACTCCCCGCGGGACACGGGTCCGCTCTTCAATTCTCGACCCCGATCGGTCCACGCCTCGTTTCATGCCCTCGATCGGTCCACAGGCAAAATTCCACGCCCGATCGGTCCACGCGTCCGAGCAATACTATAGACGACGCGAGCGGCGTTGGACTTGTAATTTTTTTTTTTTTTTTTTTTTTTTTTTTTTATTCTCTGTCCCGTTCAACAGCCGGATCCTATCGATATTCATTCTCGAACTCCCCGCGGGACACGGGTCCGCTCTTCAATTCTCGACCCCGATCGGTCCACGCCTCGTTTCATGCCCTCGATCGGTCCACGGGCAAAATTCCACGCCCGATCGGTCCACGCGTCCGAGCAATACTATAGACGACGCGAGCGGCGTTGGACTTGTAATTTTTTTTTTTTTTTTTTTTATTCTCCGTCCCGTTCAACAGCCGGATCCTATCGATATTCATTCTCGAACTCCCCGCGGGACACGAGTCCGCTCTTCAATTCTCGACCCCGATCGGTCCACGCCTCGTTTCATGCCCTCGATCGGTCCACAGGCAAAATTCCACGCCCGATCGGTCCACGCGTCCGAGCAATACTATAGACGACGCGAGCGGCGTTGGACTTGTAATTTTTTTTTTTTTTTTTTTTTTTTTTTTTTTATTCTCCGTCCCGTTCAACAGCCGGATCCTATCGATATTCATTCTCGAACTCCCCGCGGGACACGGGTCCGCTCTTCAATTCTCGACGCCGATCGGTCCACGCCTCGTTTCATGCCCTCGATCGGTCCACGGGCAAAATTCCACGCCCGATCGGTCCACGCGTCCGAGCAATACTATAGACGACGCGAGCGGCGTTGGACTTGTAATTTTTTTTTTTTTTTTTTTTTTTTTTTTTTATTCTCCGTCCCGTTCAACAGCCGGATCCTATCGATATTCATTCTCGAACTCCCCGCGGGACACGGGTCCGCTCTTCAATTCTCGACCCCGATCGGTCCACGCCTCGTTTCATGCCCTCGATCGGTCCACGGGCAAAATTCCACGCCCGATCGGTCCACGCGTCCGAGCAATACTATAGACGACGCGAGCGGCGTTGGACTTGTAATTTTTTTTTTTTTTTTTATTCTCCGTCCCGTTCAACAGCCGGATCCTATCGATATTCATTCTTGAACTCCCCGCGGGACACGGGTCCGCTCTTCAATTCTCGACCCCGATCGGTCCACGCCTCGTTTCATGCCCTCGATCGGTCCACGGGCAAAATTCCACGCCCGATCGGTCCACGCGTCCGAGCAATACTATAGACGACGCGAGCGGCGTTGGACTTGTAATTTTTTTTTTTTTTTTTTTTATTCTCCGTCCCGTTCAACAGCCGGATCCTATCGATATTCATTCTCGAACTCCCCGCGGGACACGAGTCCGCTCTTCAATTCTCGACCCCGATCGGTCCACGCCTCGTTTCATGCCCTCGATCGGTCCACGGGCAAAATTCCACGCCCGATCGGTCCACGCGTCCGAGCAATACTATAGATGACGCGAGCGGCGTTGGACTTGTAATTTTTTTTTTTTTTTTTTTTTTTTTTTTTTATTCTCCGTCCCGTTCAACAGCCGGATCCTATCGATATTCATTCTCGAACTCCCCGCGGGACACGAGTCCGCTCTTCAATTCTCGACCCCGATCGGTCCACGCCTCGTTTCATGCCCTCGATCGGTCCACGGGCAAAATTCCACGCCCGATCGGTCCACGCGTCCGAGCAATACTATAGGCGACGCGAGCGGCGTTGGACTTGTAATTTTTTTTTTTTTTTTTTTTTTTTTTTTTTATTCTCCGTCCCGTTCAACAGCCGGATCCTATCGATATTCATTCTCGAACTCCCCGCGGGACACGGGTCCGCTCTTCAATTCTCGACCCCGATCGGTCCACGCCTCGTTTCATGCCCTCGATCGGTCCACGGGCAAAATTCCACGCCCGATCGGTCCACGCGTCCGAGCAATACTATAGACGACGCGAGCGGCGTTGGACTTGTAATTTTTTTTTTTTTTTTTATTCTCCGTCCCGTTCAACAGCCGGATCCTATCGATATTCATTCTCGAACTCCCCGCGGGACACGGGTCCGCTCTTCAATTCTCGACCCCGATCGGTCCACGCCTCGTTTCATGCCCTCGATCGGTCCACGGGCAAAATTCCACGCCCGATCGGTCCACGCGTCCGAGCAATACTATAGACGACGCGAGCGGCATTGGACTTGTAATTTTTTTTTTTTTTTTTATTCTCCGTCCCGTTCAACAGCCGGATCCTATCGATATTCATTCTCGAACTCCCCGCGGGACACGGGTCCGCTCTTCAATTCTCGACCCCGATCGGTCCACGCCTCGTTTCATGCCCTCGATCGGTCCACGGGCAAAATTCCACGCCCGATCGGTCCACGCGTCCGAGCAATACTATAGACGACGCGAGCGGCGTTGGACTTGTAATTTTTTTTTTTTTTTTTTTTATTCTCCGTCCCGTTCAACAGCCGGATCCTATCGATATTCATTCTCGAACTCCCCGCGGGACACGAGTCCGCTCTTCAATTCTCGACCCCGATCGGTCCACGCCTCGTTTCATGCCCTCGATCGGTCCACGGGCAAAATTCCACGCCCGATCGGTCCACGCGTCCGAGCAATACTATAGATGACGCGAGCGGCGTTGGACTTGTAATTTTTTTTTTTTTTTTTTTTTTTTTTTTTTATTCTCCGTCCCGTTCAACAGCCGGATCCTATCGATATTCATTCTCGAACTCCCCGCGGGACACGAGTCCGCTCTTCAATTCTCGACCCCGATCGGTCCACGCCTCGTTTCATGCCCTCGATCGGTCCACGGGCAAAATTCCACGCCCGATCGGTCCACGCGTCCGAGCAATACTATAGGCGACGCGAGCGGCGTTGGACTTGTAATTTTTTTTTTTTTTTTTTTTTTTTTTTTTTATTCTCCGTCCCGTTCAACAGCCGGATCCTATCGATATTCATTCTCGAACTCCCCGCGGGACACGGGTCCGCTCTTCAATTCTCGACCCCGATCGGTCCACGCCTCGTTTCATGCCCTCGATCGGTCCACGGGCAAAATTCCACGCCCGATCGGTCCACGCGTCCGAGCAATACTATAGACGACGCGAGCGGCGTTGGACTTGTAATTTTTTTTTTTTTTTTTTTTTTTTTTTTTTTTTTATTCTCCGTCCCGTTCAACAGCCGGATCCTATCGATATTCATTCTCGAACTCCCCGCGGGACACGGGTCCGCTCTTCAATTCTCGACCCCGATCGGTCCACGCCTCGTTTCATGCCCTCGATCGGTCCACAGGCAAAATTCCACGCCCGATCGGTCCACGCGTCCGAGCAATACTATAGACGACGCGAGCGGCGTTGGACTTGTAATTTTTTTTTTTTTTTTTTTTTTTTTTTTTTATTCTCTGTCCCGTTCAACAGCCGGATCCTATCGATATTCATTCTCGAACTCCCCGCGGGACACGGGTCCGCTCTTCAATTCTCGACCCCGATCGGTCCACGCCTCGTTTCATGCCCTCGATCGGTCCACGGGCAAAATTCCACGCCCGATCGGTCCACGCGTCCGAGCAATACTATAGGCGACGCGAGCGGCGTTGGACTTGTAATTTTTTTTTTTTTTTTTTTTTTTTTTTTTTTTATTCTCCGTCCCGTTCAACAGCCGGATCCTATCGATATTCATTCTCGAACTCCCCGCGGGACACGGGTCCGCTCTTCAATTCTCGACCCCGATCGGTCCACGCCTCGTTTCATGCCCTCGATCGGTCCACGGGCAAAATTCCACGCCCGATCGGTCCACGCGTCCGAGCAATACTATAGACGACGCGAGCGGCGTTGGACTTGTAATTTTTTTTTTTTTTTTTTTTTTTTTTTTTTTTTTATTCTCCGTCGCGTTCAACAGCCGGATCCTATCGATATTCATTCTCGAACTCCCCGCGGGACACGGGTCCGCTCTTCAATTCTCGACCCCGATCGGTCCACGCCTCGTTTCATGCCCTCGATCGGTCCACAGGCAAAATTCCACGCCCGATCGGTCCACGCGTCCGAGCAATACTATAGACGACGCGAGCGGCGTTGGACTTGTAATTTTTTTTTTTTTTTTTTTTTTTTTTTTTTTATTCTCTGTCCCGTTCAACAGCCGGATCCTATCGATATTCATTCTCGAACTCCCCGCGGGACACGGGTCCGCTCTTCAATTCTCGACCCCGATCGGTCCACGCCTCGTTTCATGCCCTCGATCGGTCCACGGGCAAAATTCCACGCCCGATCGGTCCACGCGTCCGAGCAATACTATAGACGACGCGAGCGGCGTTGGACTTGTAATTTTTTTTTTTTTTTTTTTTATTCTCCGTCCCGTTCAACAGCCGGATCCTATCGATATTCATTCTCGAACTCCCCGCGGGACACGAGTCCGCTCTTCAATTCTCGACCCCGATCGGTCCACGCCTCGTTTCATGCCCTCGATCGGTCCACGGGCAAAATTCTACGCCCGATCGGTCCACGCGTCCGAGCAATACTATAGATGACGCGAGCGGCGTTGGACTTGTAATTTTTTTTTTTTTTTTTTTTTTTTTATTCTCCGTCCCGTTCAACAGCCGGATCCTATCGATATTCATTCTCGAACTCCCCGCGGGACACGGGTCCGCTCTTCAATTCTCGACCCCGATCGGTCCACGCCTCGTTTCATGCCCTCGATCGGTCCACGGGCAAAATTCCACGCCCGATCGGTCCACGCGTCCGAGCAATACTATAGACGACGCGAGCGGCGTTGGACTTGTAATTTTTTTTTTTTTTTTTTTTATTCTCCGTCCCGTTCAACAGCCGGATCCTATCGATATTCATTCTCGAACTCCCCGCGGGACACGAGTCCGCTCTTCAATTCTCGACCCCGATCGGTCCACGCCTCGTTTCATGCCCTCGATCGGTCCACGGGCAAAATTCCACGCCCGATCGGTCCACGCGTCCGAGCAATACTATAGACGACGCGAGCGGCGTTGGACTTGTAATTTTTTTTTTTTTTTTTTTTTTTTTTTTTTTATTCTCCGTCGCGTTCAACAGCCGGATCCTATCGATATTCATTCTCGAACTCCCCGCGGGACACGGGTCCGCTCTTCAATTCTCGACCCCGATCGGTCCACGCCTCGTTTCATGCCCTCGATCGGTCCACGGGCAAAATTCCACGCCCGATCGGTCCACGCGTCCGAGCAATACTATAGACGACGCGAGCGGCGTTGGACTTGTAATTTTTTTTTTTTTTTTTTTTTTTATTCTCCGTCCCGTTCAACAGCCGGATCCTATCGATATTCATTCTCGAACTCCCCGCGGGACACGGGTCCGCTCTTCAATTCTCGACCCCGATCGGTCCACGCCTCGTTTCATGCCCTCGATCGGTCCACGGGCAAAATTCCACGCCCGATCGGTCCACGCGTCCGAGCAATACTATAGACGACGCGAGCGGCGTTGGACTTGTAATTTTTTTTTTTTTTTTTATTCTCCGTCCCGTTCAACAGCCGGATCCTATCGATATTCATTCTCGAACTCCCCGCGGGACACGGGTCCGCTCTTCAATTCTCGACCCCGATCGGTCCACGCCTCGTTTCATGCCCTCGATCGGTCCACGGGCAAAATTCCACGCCCGATCGGTCCACGCGTCCGAGCAATACTATAGATGACGCGAGCGGCGTTGGACTTGTAATTTTTTTTTTTTTTTTTTTTTTTTTATTCTCCGTCCCGTTCAACAGCCGGATCCTATCGATATTCATTCTCGAACTCCCCGCGGGACACAGGTCCGCTCTTCAATTCTCGACCCCGATCGGTCCACGCCTCGTTTCATGCCCTCGATCGGTCCACGGGCAAAATTCCACGCCCGATCGGTCCACGCGTCCGAGCAATACTATAGACGACGCGAGCGGCGTTGGACTTGTAATTTTTTTTTTTTTTTTTTTTTTTTTTTTTTTATTCTCTGTCCCGTTCAACAGCCGGATCCTATCGATATTCATTCTCGAACTCCCCGCGGGACACGGGTCCGCTCTTCAATTCTCGACCCCGATCGGTCCACGCCTCGTTTCATGCCCTCGATCGGTCCACGGGCAAAATTCCACGCCCGATCGGTCCACGCGTCCGAGCAAAACTATAGGCGACGCGAGCGGCGTTGGACTTGTAATTTTTTTTTTTTTTTTTTTTTTTTTTTTTTTTATTCTCCGTCCCGTTCAACAGCCGGATCCTATCGATATTCATTCTCGAACTCCCTGCGGGACACGGGTCCGCTCTTCAATTCTCGACCCCGATCGGTCCACGCCTCGTTTCATGCCCTCGATCGGTCCACGGGCAAAATTCCACGCCCGATCGGTCCACGCGTCCGAGCAATACTATAGACGACGCGAGCGGCGTTGGACTTGTAATTTTTTTTTTTTTTTTTTTTATTCTCCGTCCCGTTCAACAGCCAGATCCTATCGATATTCATTCTCGAACTCCCCGCGGGACACGAGTCCGCTCTTCAATTCTCGACCCCGATCGGTCCACGCCTCGTTTCATGCCCTCGATCGGTCCACAGGCAAAATTCCACGCCCGATCGGTCCACGCGTCCGAGCAATACTATAGACGACGCGAGCGGCGTTGGACTTGTAATTTTTTTTTTTTTTTTTTTTTTTTTTTTTTTATTCTCCGTCCCGTTCAACAGCCGGATCCTATCGATATTCATTCTCGAACTCCCCGCGGGACACGGGTCCGCTCTTCAATTCTCGACCCCGATCGGTCCACGCCTCGTTTCATGCCCTCGATCGGTCCACAGGCAAAATTCCACGCCCGATCGGTCCACGCGTCCGAGCAATACTATAGACGACGCGAGCGGCGTTGGACTTGTAATTTTTTTTTTTTTTTTTTTTTTTTTTTTTTTATTCTCTGTCCCGTTCAACAGCCGGATCCTATCGATATTCATTCTCGAACTCCCCGCGGGACACGGGTCCGCTCTTCAATTCTCGACCCCGATCGGTCCACGCCTCGTTTCATGCCCTCGATCGGTCCACGGGCAAAATTCCACGCCCGATCGGTCCACGCGTCCGAGCAATACTATAGGCGACGCGAGCGGCGTTGGACTTGTAATTTTTTTTTTTTTTTTTTTTTTTTTTTTTTTTATTCTCCGTCCCGTTCAACAGCCGGATCCTATCGATATTCATTCTCGAACTCCCCGCGGGACACGGGTCCGCTCTTCAATTCTCGACCCCGATCGGTCCACGCCTCGTTTCATGCCCTCGATCGGTCCACGGGCAAAATTCCACGCCCGATCGGTCCACGCGTCCGAGCAATACTATAGACGACGCGAGCGGCGTTGGACTTGTAATTTTTTTTTTTTTTTTTTTTTTTTTTTTTTTTTATTCTCCGTCGCGTTCAACAGCCGGATCCTATCGATATTCATTCTCGAACTCCCCGCGGGACACGGGTCCGCTCTTCAATTCTCGACCCCGATCGGTCCACGCCTCGTTTCATGCCCTCGATCGGTCCACAGGCAAAATTCCACGCCCGATCGGTCCACGCGTCCGAGCAATACTATAGACGACGCGAGCGGCGTTGGACTTGTAATTTTTTTTTTTTTTTTTTTTTTTTTTTTTTATTCTCTGTCCCGTTCAACAGCCGGATCCTATCGATATTCATTCTCGAACTCCCCGCGGGACACGGGTCCGCTCTTCAATTCTCGACCCCGATCGGTCCACGCCTCGTTTCATGCCCTCGATCGGTCCACGGGCAAAATTCCACGCCCGATCGGTCCACGCGTCCGAGCAATACTATAGACGACGCGAGCGGCGTTGGACTTGTAATTTTTTTTTTTTTTTTTTTTATTCTCCGTCCCGTTCAACAGCCGGATCCTATCGATATTCATTCTCGAACTCCCCGCGGGACACGAGTCCGCTCTTCAATTCTCGACCCCGATCGGTCCACGCCTCGTTTCATGCCCTCGATCGGTCCACAGGCAAAATTCCACGCCCGATCGGTCCACGCGTCCGAGCAATACTATAGACGACGCGAGCGGCGTTGGACTTGTAATTTTTTTTTTTTTTTTTTTTTTTTTTTTTTTATTCTCCGTCCCGTTCAACAGCCGGATCCTATCGATATTCATTCTCGAACTCCCCGCGGGACACGGGTCCGCTCTTCAATTCTCGACGCCGATCGGTCCACGCCTCGTTTCATGCCCTCGATCGGTCCACGGGCAAAATTCCACGCCCGATCGGTCCACGCGTCCGAGCAATACTATAGACGACGCGAGCGGCGTTGGACTTGTAATTTTTTTTTTTTTTTTTTTTTTTTTTTTTTATTCTCCGTCCCGTTCAACAGCCGGATCCTATCGATATTCATTCTCGAACTCCCCGCGGGACACGGGTCCGCTCTTCAATTCTCGACCCCGATCGGTCCACGCCTCGTTTCATGCCCTCGATCGGTCCACGGGCAAAATTCCACGCCCGATCGGTCCACGCGTCCGAGCAATACTATAGACGACGCGAGCGGCGTTGGACTTGTAATTTTTTTTTTTTTTTTTATTCTCCGTCCCGTTCAACAGCCGGATCCTATCGATATTCATTCTTGAACTCCCCGCGGGACACGGGTCCGCTCTTCAATTCTCGACCCCGATCGGTCCACGCCTCGTTTCATGCCCTCGATCGGTCCACGGGCAAAATTCCACGCCCGATCGGTCCACGCGTCCGAGCAATACTATAGACGACGCGAGCGGCGTTGGACTTGTAATTTTTTTTTTTTTTTTTTTTATTCTCCGTCCCGTTCAACAGCCGGATCCTATCGATATTCATTCTCGAACTCCCCGCGGGACACGAGTCCGCTCTTCAATTCTCGACCCCGATCGGTCCACGCCTCGTTTCATGCCCTCGATCGGTCCACGGGCAAAATTCCACGCCCGATCGGTCCACGCGTCCGAGCAATACTATAGATGACGCGAGCGGCGTTGGACTTGTAATTTTTTTTTTTTTTTTTTTTTTTTTTTTTTATTCTCCGTCCCGTTCAACAGCCGGATCCTATCGATATTCATTCTCGAACTCCCCGCGGGACACGAGTCCGCTCTTCAATTCTCGACCCCGATCGGTCCACGCCTCGTTTCATGCCCTCGATCGGTCCACGGGCAAAATTCCACGCCCGATCGGTCCACGCGTCCGAGCAATACTATAGGCGACGCGAGCGGCGTTGGACTTGTAATTTTTTTTTTTTTTTTTTTTTTTTTTTTTATTCTCCGTCCCGTTCAACAGCCGGATCCTATCGATATTCATTCTCGAACTCCCCGCGGGACACGGGTCCGCTCTTCAATTCTCGACCCCGATCGGTCCACGCCTCGTTTCATGCCCTCGATCGGTCCACGGGCAAAATTCCACGCCCGATCGGTCCACGCGTCCGAGCAATACTATAGACGACGCGAGCGGCGTTGGACTTGTAATTTTTTTTTTTTTTTTTATTCTCCGTCCCGTTCAACAGCCGGATCCTATCGATATTCATTCTCGAACTCCCCGCGGGACACGGGTCCGCTCTTCAATTCTCGACCCCGATCGGTCCACGCCTCGTTTCATGCCCTCGATCGGTCCACGGGCAAAATTCCACGCCCGATCGGTCCACGCGTCCGAGCAATACTATAGACGACGCGAGCGGCATTGGACTTGTAATTTTTTTTTTTTTTTTTATTCTCCGTCCCGTTCAACAGCCGGATCCTATCGATATTCATTCTCGAACTCCCCGCGGGACACGGGTCCGCTCTTCAATTCTCGACCCCGATCGGTCCACGCCTCGTTTCATGCCCTCGATCGGTCCACGGGCAAAATTCCACGCCCGATCGGTCCACGCGTCCGAGCAATACTATAGACGACGCGAGCGGCGTTGGACTTGTAATTTTTTTTTTTTTTTTTTTTATTCTCCGTCCCGTTCAACAGCCGGATCCTATCGATATTCATTCTCGAACTCCCCGCGGGACACGAGTCCGCTCTTCAATTCTCGACCCCGATCGGTCCACGCCTCGTTTCATGCCCTCGATCGGTCCACGGGCAAAATTCCACGCCCGATCGGTCCACGCGTCCGAGCAATACTATAGATGACGCGAGCGGCGTTGGACTTGTAATTTTTTTTTTTTTTTTTTTTTTTTTTTTTTATTCTCCGTCCCGTTCAACAGCCGGATCCTATCGATATTCATTCTCGAACTCCCCGCGGGACACGAGTCCGCTCTTCAATTCTCGACCCCGATCGGTCCACGCCTCGTTTCATGCCCTCGATCGGTCCACGGGCAAAATTCCACGCCCGATCGGTCCACGCGTCCGAGCAATACTATAGGCGACGCGAGCGGCGTTGGACTTGTAATTTTTTTTTTTTTTTTTTTTTTTTTTTTTTATTCTCCGTCCCGTTCAACAGCCGGATCCTATCGATATTCATTCTCGAACTCCCCGCGGGACACGGGTCCGCTCTTCAATTCTCGACCCCGATCGGTCCACGCCTCGTTTCATGCCCTCGATCGGTCCACGGGCAAAATTCCACGCCCGATCGGTCCACGCGTCCGAGCAATACTATAGACGACGCGAGCGGCGTTGGACTTGTAATTTTTTTTTTTTTTTTTTTTTTTTTTTTTTTTTTATTCTCCGTCCCGTTCAACAGCCGGATCCTATCGATATTCATTCTCGAACTCCCCGCGGGACACGGGTCCGCTCTTCAATTCTCGACCCCGATCGGTCCACGCCTCGTTTCATGCCCTCGATCGGTCCACAGGCAAAATTCCACGCCCGATCGGTCCACGCGTCCGAGCAATACTATAGACGACGCGAGCGGCGTTGGACTTGTAATTTTTTTTTTTTTTTTTTTTTTTTTTTTTTATTCTCTGTCCCGTTCAACAGCCGGATCCTATCGATATTCATTCTCGAACTCCCCGCGGGACACGGGTCCGCTCTTCAATTCTCGACCCCGATCGGTCCACGCCTCGTTTCATGCCCTCGATCGGTCCACGGGCAAAATTCCACGCCCGATCGGTCCACGCGTCCGAGCAATACTATAGGCGACGCGAGCGGCGTTGGACTTGTAATTTTTTTTTTTTTTTTTTTTTTTTTTTTTTTTATTCTCCGTCCCGTTCAACAGCCGGATCCTATCGATATTCATTCTCGAACTCCCCGCGGGACACGGGTCCGCTCTTCAATTCTCGACCCCGATCGGTCCACGCCTCGTTTCATGCCCTCGATCGGTCCACGGGCAAAATTCCACGCCCGATCGGTCCACGCGTCCGAGCAATACTATAGACGACGCGAGCGGCGTTGGACTTGTAATTTTTTTTTTTTTTTTTTTTTTTTTTTTTTTTTTATTCTCCGTCGCGTTCAACAGCCGGATCCTATCGATATTCATTCTCGAACTCCCCGCGGGACACGGGTCCGCTCTTCAATTCTCGACCCCGATCGGTCCACGCCTCGTTTCATGCCCTCGATCGGTCCACAGGCAAAATTCCACGCCCGATCGGTCCACGCGTCCGAGCAATACTATAGACGACGCGAGCGGCGTTGGACTTGTAATTTTTTTTTTTTTTTTTTTTTTTTTTTTTTTATTCTCTGTCCCGTTCAACAGCCGGATCCTATCGATATTCATTCTCGAACTCCCCGCGGGACACGGGTCCGCTCTTCAATTCTCGACCCCGATCGGTCCACGCCTCGTTTCATGCCCTCGATCGGTCCACGGGCAAAATTCCACGCCCGATCGGTCCACGCGTCCGAGCAATACTATAGACGACGCGAGCGGCGTTGGACTTGTAATTTTTTTTTTTTTTTTTTTTATTCTCCGTCCCGTTCAACAGCCGGATCCTATCGATATTCATTCTCGAACTCCCCGCGGGACACGAGTCCGCTCTTCAATTCTCGACCCCGATCGGTCCACGCCTCGTTTCATGCCCTCGATCGGTCCACGGGCAAAATTCTACGCCCGATCGGTCCACGCGTCCGAGCAATACTATAGATGACGCGAGCGGCGTTGGACTTGTAATTTTTTTTTTTTTTTTTTTTTTTTTATTCTCCGTCCCGTTCAACAGCCGGATCCTATCGATATTCATTCTCGAACTCCCCGCGGGACACGGGTCCGCTCTTCAATTCTCGACCCCGATCGGTCCACGCCTCGTTTCATGCCCTCGATCGGTCCACGGGCAAAATTCCACGCCCGATCGGTCCACGCGTCCGAGCAATACTATAGACGACGCGAGCGGCGTTGGACTTGTAATTTTTTTTTTTTTTTTTTTTATTCTCCGTCCCGTTCAACAGCCGGATCCTATCGATATTCATTCTCGAACTCCCCGCGGGACACGAGTCCGCTCTTCAATTCTCGACCCCGATCGGTCCACGCCTCGTTTCATGCCCTCGATCGGTCCACGGGCAAAATTCCACGCCCGATCGGTCCACGCGTCCGAGCAATACTATAGACGACGCGAGCGGCGTTGGACTTGTAATTTTTTTTTTTTTTTTTTTTTTTTTTTTTTTTATTCTCCGTCGCGTTCAACAGCCGGATCCTATCGATATTCATTCTCGAACTCCCCGCGGGACACGGGTCCGCTCTTCAATTCTCGACCCCGATCGGTCCACGCCTCGTTTCATGCCCTCGATCGGTCCACGGGCAAAATTCCACGCCCGATCGGTCCACGCGTCCGAGCAATACTATAGACGACGCGAGCGGCGTTGGACTTGTAATTTTTTTTTTTTTTTTTTTTTTTATTCTCCGTCCCGTTCAACAGCCGGATCCTATCGATATTCATTCTCGAACTCCCCGCGGGACACGGGTCCGCTCTTCAATTCTCGACCCCGATCGGTCCACGCCTCGTTTCATGCCCTCGATCGGTCCACGGGCAAAATTCCAC
>OX637863.1:18203931-18226431 GCA_951802705.1 Netelia virgata | reverse complement strand
CCGCTCTTCAATTCTCGACCCCGATCAGTCCACGCCTCGTTTCATGCCCTCGATCGGTCCACGCGCAAAATTCCACGCCCGATCGGTCCACGCGTCCGAGCAATACTATAGACGACGCGAGCGGCGTTGGACTTGTAAGTTTTTTTTTTTTTTTTTTATTCTCCGTCCCGTTCAACAGCCGGATCCTATCGATATTCCTTCTCGAACTCCCCGCGGGACACAGGTCCGCCTTTCAATTCTCGACCCCGATCGGTCCACGCCTCGTTTCATGCCCTCGATCGGTCCACGGGCAAAATTCCACGCCCGATCGGTCCACGCGTCCGAGCAATACTATAGACGACGCGAGCGGCGTTGGACTTGTAATTTTTTTTTTTTTTTTTTGTTTTTTTTTTTTTTATTCTCCGTCCCGTTCAACAGCCGGATCCTATCGATATTCATTCTCGAACTCCCCGCGGGACACGGGTCCGCTCTTCAATTCTCGACCCCGATCGGTCCACGCCTCGTTTCATGCCCTCGATCGGTCCACGGGCAAAATTCCACGCCCGATCGGTCCACGCGTCCGAGCAATACTATAGACGACGCGAGCGGCGTTGGACTTGTAATTTTTTTTTTTTTTTTTGTTTTTTTTTTTTTATTCTCCGTCCCGTTCAACAGCCGGATCCTATCGATATTCATTCTCGAACTCCCCGCGGGACACGGGTCCGCTCTTCAATTCTCGACCCCGATCGGTCCACGCCTCGTTTCATGCCCTCGATCGGTCCACGGGCAAAATTCCACGCCCGATCGGTCCACGCGTCCGAGCAATACTATAGACGACGCGAGCGGCGTTGGACTTGTAATTTTTTTTTTTTTTTTTTTTATTCTCCGTCCCGTTCAACAGCCAGATCCTATCGATATTCATTCTCGAACTCCCCGCGGGACACGAGTCCGCTCTTCAATTCTCGACCCCGATCGGTCCACGCCTCGTTTCATGCCCTCGATCGGTCCACAGGCAAAATTCCACGCCCGATCGGTCCACGCGTCCGAGCAATACTATAGACGACGCGAGCGGCGTTGGACTTGTAATTTTTTTTTTTTTTTTTTTTTTTTTTTTTTTATTCTCCGTCCCGTTCAACAGCCGGATCCTATCGATATTCATTCTCGAACTCCCCGCGGGACACGGGTCCGCTCTTCAATTCTCGACCCCGATCGGTCCACGCCTCGTTTCATGCCCTCGATCGGTCCACAGGCAAAATTCCACGCCCGATCGGTCCACGCGTCCGAGCAATACTATAGACGACGCGAGCGGCGTTGGACTTGTAATTTTTTTTTTTTTTTTTTTTTTTTTTTTTTTATTCTCTGTCCCGTTCAACAGCCGGATCCTATCGATATTCATTCTCGAACTCCCCGCGGGACACGGGTCCGCTCTTCAATTCTCGACCCCGATCGGTCCACGCCTCGTTTCATGCCCTCGATCGGTCCACGGGCAAAATTCCACGCCCGATCGGTCCACGCGTCCGAGCAATACTATAGGCGACGCGAGCGGCGTTGGACTTGTAATTTTTTTTTTTTTTTTTTTTTTTTTTTTTTTTATTCTCCGTCCCGTTCAACAGCCGGATCCTATCGATATTCATTCTCGAACTCCCCGCGGGACACGGGTCCGCTCTTCAATTCTCGACCCCGATCGGTCCACGCCTCGTTTCATGCCCTCGATCGGTCCACGGGCAAAATTCCACGCCCGATCGGTCCACGCGTCCGAGCAATACTATAGACGACGCGAGCGGCGTTGGACTTGTAATTTTTTTTTTTTTTTTTTTTTTTTTTTTTTTTTATTCTCCGTCGCGTTCAACAGCCGGATCCTATCGATATTCATTCTCGAACTCCCCGCGGGACACGGGTCCGCTCTTCAATTCTCGACCCCGATCGGTCCACGCCTCGTTTCATGCCCTCGATCGGTCCACAGGCAAAATTCCACGCCCGATCGGTCCACGCGTCCGAGCAATACTATAGACGACGCGAGCGGCGTTGGACTTGTAATTTTTTTTTTTTTTTTTTTTTTTTTTTTTTATTCTCTGTCCCGTTCAACAGCCGGATCCTATCGATATTCATTCTCGAACTCCCCGCGGGACACGGGTCCGCTCTTCAATTCTCGACCCCGATCGGTCCACGCCTCGTTTCATGCCCTCGATCGGTCCACGGGCAAAATTCCACGCCCGATCGGTCCACGCGTCCGAGCAATACTATAGACGACGCGAGCGGCGTTGGACTTGTAATTTTTTTTTTTTTTTTTTTTATTCTCCGTCCCGTTCAACAGCCGGATCCTATCGATATTCATTCTCGAACTCCCCGCGGGACACGAGTCCGCTCTTCAATTCTCGACCCCGATCGGTCCACGCCTCGTTTCATGCCCTCGATCGGTCCACAGGCAAAATTCCACGCCCGATCGGTCCACGCGTCCGAGCAATACTATAGACGACGCGAGCGGCGTTGGACTTGTAATTTTTTTTTTTTTTTTTTTTTTTTTTTTTTTATTCTCCGTCCCGTTCAACAGCCGGATCCTATCGATATTCATTCTCGAACTCCCCGCGGGACACGGGTCCGCTCTTCAATTCTCGACGCCGATCGGTCCACGCCTCGTTTCATGCCCTCGATCGGTCCACGGGCAAAATTCCACGCCCGATCGGTCCACGCGTCCGAGCAATACTATAGACGACGCGAGCGGCGTTGGACTTGTAATTTTTTTTTTTTTTTTTTTTTTTTTTTTTTATTCTCCGTCCCGTTCAACAGCCGGATCCTATCGATATTCATTCTCGAACTCCCCGCGGGACACGGGTCCGCTCTTCAATTCTCGACCCCGATCAGTCCACGCCTCGTTTCATGCCCTCGATCGGTCCACGCGCAAAATTCCACGCCCGATCGGTCCACGCGTCCGAGCAATACTATAGACGACGCGAGCGGCGTTGGACTTGTATTTTTTTTTTTTTTTTTTTTTTTTTTTTTTTTTATTCTCCGTCCCGTTCAACAGCCGGATCCTATCGATATTCATTCTCGAACTCCCCGCGGGACACGGGTCCGCTCTTCAATTCTCGACCCCGATCGGTCCACGCCTCGTTTCATGCCCTCGATCGGTCCACGCGCAAAATTCCACGCCCGATCGGTCCACGCGTCCGAGCAATACTATAGACGACGCGAGCGGCGTTGGACTTGTAATTTTTTTGTTTTTTTTTTTTTTTTTTTGTTTTATTCTCCGTCCCGTTCAACAGCCGGATCCTATCGATATTCATTCTCGAACTCCCCGCGGGACACGGGTCCGCTCTTCAATTCTCGACCCCGATCGGTCCACGCCTCGTTTCATGCCCTCGATCGGTCCCCGGGCAAAATTCCACGCCCGATCGGTCCACGCGTCCGAGCAATACTATAGACGACGCGAGCGGCGTTGGACTTGTAATTTTTTTATTATTTTTTTTTTTTTTTTTTTTTATTCTCCGTCCCGTTCAACAGCCGGATCCTATCGATATTCATTCTCGAACTCCCCGCGGGACACGGGTCCGCTCTTCAATTCTCGACCCCGATCGGTGCACGCCTCGTTTCATGCCCTCGATCGGTCCACGGGCAAAATTCCACGCCCGATCGGTCCACGCGTCCGAGCAATACTATAGACGACGCGAGCCGCGTTGGACTTGTAATTTTTTTTTTTTTTTTTTGTTTTTTTTTTTTTATTCTCCGTCCCGTTCAACAGCCGGATCCTATCGATATTCATTCTCGAACTCCCCGCGGGACGCGGGTCCGCTCTTCAATTCTCGACCCCGATCGGTCCACGCCTCGTTTCATGCCCTCGATCGGTCCACGGGCAAAATTCCACGCCCGATCGGTCCACGCGTCCGAGCAATACTATAGACGACGCGAGCGGCGTTGGACTTGTAAGTTTTTTTTTTTTTTTTTTATTCTCCGTCCCGTTCAACAGCCGGATCCTATCGATATTCATTCTCGAACTCCCCGCGGGACACGGGTCCGCTCTTCAATTCTCGACCCCGATCGGTCCACGGCTCGTTTCATGCCCTCGATCGGTCCACGCGCAAAATTCCACGCCCGATCGGTCCACGCGTCCGAGCAATACTATAGACGACGCGAGCGGCGTTGGACTTGTAAGTTTTTTTTTTTTTTTTTTATTCTCCGTCCCGTTCAACAGCCGGATCCTATCGATATTCATTCTCGAACTCCCCGCGGGACACAGGTCCGCTCTTCAATTCTCGACCCCGATCGGTCCACGCCTCGTTTCATGCCCTCGATCGGTCCACGGGCAAAATTCCACGCCCGATCGGTCCACGCGTCCGAGCAATACTATAGACGACGCGAGCGGCGTTGGACTTGTAATTTTTTTTTTTTTTTTTTTTTTTTTTTTTTTTATTCTCCGTCCCGTTCAACAGCCGGATCCTATCGATATTCATTCTCGAACTCCCCGCGGGACACGGGTCCGCTCTTCAATTCTCGACCCCGATCGGTCCACGCCTCGTTTCATGCCCTCGATCGGTCCACGGGCAAAATTCCACGCCCGATCGGTCCACGCGTCCGAGCAATACTATAGACGACGCGAGCGGCGTTGGACTTGTAATTTTTTTTTTTTTTTTTGTTTTTTTTTTTTTATTCTCCGTCCCGTTCAACAGCCGGATCCTATCGATATTCATTCTCGAACTCCCCGCGGGACACGGGTCCGCTCTTCAATTCTCGACCCCGATCGGTCCACGCCTCGTTTCATGCCCTCGATCGGTCCACGGGCAAAATTCCACGCCCGATCGGTCCACGCGTCCGAGCAATACTATAGACGACGCGAGCGGCGTTGGACTTGTAATTTTTTTTTTTTTTTTTTTTATTCTCCGTCCCGTTCAACAGCCAGATCCTATCGATATTCATTCTCGAACTCCCCGCGGGACACGAGTCCGCTCTTCAATTCTCGACCCCGATCGGTCCACGCCTCGTTTCATGCCCTCGATCGGTCCACAGGCAAAATTCCACGCCCGATCGGTCCACGCGTCCGAGCAATACTATAGACGACGCGAGCGGCGTTGGACTTGTAATTTTTTTTTTTTTTTTTTTTTTTTTTTTTTTATTCTCCGTCCCGTTCAACAGCCGGATCCTATCGATATTCATTCTCGAACTCCCCGCGGGACACGGGTCCGCTCTTCAATTCTCGACCCCGATCGGTCCACGCCTCGTTTCATGCCCTCGATCGGTCCACAGGCAAAATTCCACGCCCGATCGGTCCACGCGTCCGAGCAATACTATAGACGACGCGAGCGGCGTTGGACTTGTAATTTTTTTTTTTTTTTTTTTTTTTTTTTTTTTATTCTCTGTCCCGTTCAACAGCCGGATCCTATCGATATTCATTCTCGAACTCCCCGCGGGACACGGGTCCGCTCTTCAATTCTCGACCCCGATCGGTCCACGCCTCGTTTCATGCCCTCGATCGGTCCACGGGCAAAATTCCACGCCCGATCGGTCCACGCGTCCGAGCAATACTATAGGCGACGCGAGCGGCGTTGGACTTGTAATTTTTTTTTTTTTTTTTTTTTTTTTTTTTTTTATTCTCCGTCCCGTTCAACAGCCGGATCCTATCGATATTCATTCTCGAACTCCCCGCGGGACACGGGTCCGCTCTTCAATTCTCGACCCCGATCGGTCCACGCCTCGTTTCATGCCCTCGATCGGTCCACGGGCAAAATTCCACGCCCGATCGGTCCACGCGTCCGAGCAATACTATAGACGACGCGAGCGGCGTTGGACTTGTAATTTTTTTTTTTTTTTTTTTTTTTTTTTTTTTTTATTCTCCGTCGCGTTCAACAGCCGGATCCTATCGATATTCATTCTCGAACTCCCCGCGGGACACGGGTCCGCTCTTCAATTCTCGACCCCGATCGGTCCACGCCTCGTTTCATGCCCTCGATCGGTCCACAGGCAAAATTCCACGCCCGATCGGTCCACGCGTCCGAGCAATACTATAGACGACGCGAGCGGCGTTGGACTTGTAATTTTTTTTTTTTTTTTTTTTTTTTTTTTTTATTCTCTGTCCCGTTCAACAGCCGGATCCTATCGATATTCATTCTCGAACTCCCCGCGGGACACGGGTCCGCTCTTCAATTCTCGACCCCGATCGGTCCACGCCTCGTTTCATGCCCTCGATCGGTCCACGGGCAAAATTCCACGCCCGATCGGTCCACGCGTCCGAGCAATACTATAGACGACGCGAGCGGCGTTGGACTTGTAATTTTTTTTTTTTTTTTTTTTATTCTCCGTCCCGTTCAACAGCCGGATCCTATCGATATTCATTCTCGAACTCCCCGCGGGACACGAGTCCGCTCTTCAATTCTCGACCCCGATCGGTCCACGCCTCGTTTCATGCCCTCGATCGGTCCACAGGCAAAATTCCACGCCCGATCGGTCCACGCGTCCGAGCAATACTATAGACGACGCGAGCGGCGTTGGACTTGTAATTTTTTTTTTTTTTTTTTTTTTTTTTTTTTATTCTCCGTCCCGTTCAACAGCCGGATCCTATCGATATTCATTCTCGAACTCCCCGCGGGACACGGGTCCGCTCTTCAATTCTCGACGCCGATCGGTCCACGCCTCGTTTCATGCCCTCGATCGGTCCACGGGCAAAATTCCACGCCCGATCGGTCCACGCGTCCGAGCAATACTATAGACGACGCGAGCGGCGTTGGACTTGTAATTTTTTTTTTTTTTTTTTTTTTTTTTTTTTATTCTCCGTCCCGTTCAACAGCCGGATCCTATCGATATTCATTCTCGAACTCCCCGCGGGACACGGGTCCGCTCTTCAATTCTCGACCCCGATCGGTCCACGCCTCGTTTCATGCCCTCGATCGGTCCACGGGCAAAATTCCACGCCCGATCGGTCCACGCGTCCGAGCAATACTATAGACGACGCGAGCGGCGTTGGACTTGTAATTTTTTTTTTTTTTTTTATTCTCCGTCCCGTTCAACAGCCGGATCCTATCGATATTCATTCTTGAACTCCCCGCGGGACACGGGTCCGCTCTTCAATTCTCGACCCCGATCGGTCCACGCCTCGTTTCATGCCCTCGATCGGTCCACGGGCAAAATTCCACGCCCGATCGGTCCACGCGTCCGAGCAATACTATAGACGACGCGAGCGGCGTTGGACTTGTAATTTTTTTTTTTTTTTTTTTTATTCTCCGTCCCGTTCAACAGCCGGATCCTATCGATATTCATTCTCGAACTCCCCGCGGGACACGAGTCCGCTCTTCAATTCTCGACCCCGATCGGTCCACGCCTCGTTTCATGCCCTCGATCGGTCCACGGGCAAAATTCCACGCCCGATCGGTCCACGCGTCCGAGCAATACTATAGATGACGCGAGCGGCGTTGGACTTGTAATTTTTTTTTTTTTTTTTTTTTTTTTTTTTTATTCTCCGTCCCGTTCAACAGCCGGATCCTATCGATATTCATTCTCGAACTCCCCGCGGGACACGAGTCCGCTCTTCAATTCTCGACCCCGATCGGTCCACGCCTCGTTTCATGCCCTCGATCGGTCCACGGGCAAAATTCCACGCCCGATCGGTCCACGCGTCCGAGCAATACTATAGGCGACGCGAGCGGCGTTGGACTTGTAATTTTTTTTTTTTTTTTTTTTTTTTTTTTTATTCTCCGTCCCGTTCAACAGCCGGATCCTATCGATATTCATTCTCGAACTCCCCGCGGGACACGGGTCCGCTCTTCAATTCTCGACCCCGATCGGTCCACGCCTCGTTTCATGCCCTCGATCGGTCCACGGGCAAAATTCCACGCCCGATCGGTCCACGCGTCCGAGCAATACTATAGACGACGCGAGCGGCGTTGGACTTGTAATTTTTTTTTTTTTTTTTATTCTCCGTCCCGTTCAACAGCCGGATCCTATCGATATTCATTCTCGAACTCCCCGCGGGACACGGGTCCGCTCTTCAATTCTCGACCCCGATCGGTCCACGCCTCGTTTCATGCCCTCGATCGGTCCACGGGCAAAATTCCACGCCCGATCGGTCCACGCGTCCGAGCAATACTATAGACGACGCGAGCGGCATTGGACTTGTAATTTTTTTTTTTTTTTTTATTCTCCGTCCCGTTCAACAGCCGGATCCTATCGATATTCATTCTCGAACTCCCCGCGGGACACGGGTCCGCTCTTCAATTCTCGACCCCGATCGGTCCACGCCTCGTTTCATGCCCTCGATCGGTCCACGGGCAAAATTCCACGCCCGATCGGTCCACGCGTCCGAGCAATACTATAGACGACGCGAGCGGCGTTGGACTTGTAATTTTTTTTTTTTTTTTTTTTATTCTCCGTCCCGTTCAACAGCCGGATCCTATCGATATTCATTCTCGAACTCCCCGCGGGACACGAGTCCGCTCTTCAATTCTCGACCCCGATCGGTCCACGCCTCGTTTCATGCCCTCGATCGGTCCACGGGCAAAATTCCACGCCCGATCGGTCCACGCGTCCGAGCAATACTATAGATGACGCGAGCGGCGTTGGACTTGTAATTTTTTTTTTTTTTTTTTTTTTTTTTTTTTATTCTCCGTCCCGTTCAACAGCCGGATCCTATCGATATTCATTCTCGAACTCCCCGCGGGACACGAGTCCGCTCTTCAATTCTCGACCCCGATCGGTCCACGCCTCGTTTCATGCCCTCGATCGGTCCACGGGCAAAATTCCACGCCCGATCGGTCCACGCGTCCGAGCAATACTATAGGCGACGCGAGCGGCGTTGGACTTGTAATTTTTTTTTTTTTTTTTTTTTTTTTTTTTTATTCTCCGTCCCGTTCAACAGCCGGATCCTATCGATATTCATTCTCGAACTCCCCGCGGGACACGGGTCCGCTCTTCAATTCTCGACCCCGATCGGTCCACGCCTCGTTTCATGCCCTCGATCGGTCCACGGGCAAAATTCCACGCCCGATCGGTCCACGCGTCCGAGCAATACTATAGACGACGCGAGCGGCGTTGGACTTGTAATTTTTTTTTTTTTTTTTTTTTTTTTTTTTTTTTTATTCTCCGTCCCGTTCAACAGCCGGATCCTATCGATATTCATTCTCGAACTCCCCGCGGGACACGGGTCCGCTCTTCAATTCTCGACCCCGATCGGTCCACGCCTCGTTTCATGCCCTCGATCGGTCCACAGGCAAAATTCCACGCCCGATCGGTCCACGCGTCCGAGCAATACTATAGACGACGCGAGCGGCGTTGGACTTGTAATTTTTTTTTTTTTTTTTTTTTTTTTTTTTTTATTCTCTGTCCCGTTCAACAGCCGGATCCTATCGATATTCATTCTCGAACTCCCCGCGGGACACGGGTCCGCTCTTCAATTCTCGACCCCGATCGGTCCACGCCTCGTTTCATGCCCTCGATCGGTCCACGGGCAAAATTCCACGCCCGATCGGTCCACGCGTCCGAGCAATACTATAGGCGACGCGAGCGGCGTTGGACTTGTAATTTTTTTTTTTTTTTTTTTTTTTTTTTTTTTATTCTCCGTCCCGTTCAACAGCCGGATCCTATCGATATTCATTCTCGAACTCCCCGCGGGACACGGGTCCGCTCTTCAATTCTCGACCCCGATCGGTCCACGCCTCGTTTCATGCCCTCGATCGGTCCACGGGCAAAATTCCACGCCCGATCGGTCCACGCGTCCGAGCAATACTATAGACGACGCGAGCGGCGTTGGACTTGTAATTTTTTTTTTTTTTTTTTTTTTTTTTTTTTTTTTATTCTCCGTCGCGTTCAACAGCCGGATCCTATCGATATTCATTCTCGAACTCCCCGCGGGACACGGGTCCGCTCTTCAATTCTCGACCCCGATCGGTCCACGCCTCGTTTCATGCCCTCGATCGGTCCACAGGCAAAATTCCACGCCCGATCGGTCCACGCGTCCGAGCAATACTATAGACGACGCGAGCGGCGTTGGACTTGTAATTTTTTTTTTTTTTTTTTTTTTTTTTTTTTTATTCTCTGTCCCGTTCAACAGCCGGATCCTATCGATATTCATTCTCGAACTCCCCGCGGGACACGGGTCCGCTCTTCAATTCTCGACCCCGATCGGTCCACGCCTCGTTTCATGCCCTCGATCGGTCCACGGGCAAAATTCCACGCCCGATCGGTCCACGCGTCCGAGCAATACTATAGACGACGCGAGCGGCGTTGGACTTGTAATTTTTTTTTTTTTTTTTTTTTATTCTCCGTCCCGTTCAACAGCCGGATCCTATCGATATTCATTCTCGAACTCCCCGCGGGACACGGGTCCGCTCTTCAATTCTCGACCCCGATCGGTCCACGCCTCGTTTCATGCCCTCGATCGGTCCACGGGCAAAATTCCACGCCCGATCGGTCCACGCGTCCGAGCAATACTATAGACGACGCGAGCGGCGTTGGACTTGTAATTTTTTTTTTTTTTTTTTGTTTTTTTTTTTTTTATTCTCCGTCCCGTTCAACAGCCGGATCCTATCGATATTCATTCTCGAACTCCCCGCGGGACACGGGTCCGCTCTTCAATTCTCGACCCCGATCGGTCCACGCCTCGTTTCATGCCCTCGATCGGTCCACGGGCAAAATTCCACGCCCGATCGGTCCACGCGTCCGAGCAATACTATAGGCGACGCGAGCGGCGTTGGACTTGTAATTTTTTTTTTTTTTTTTTTTTTTTTTTTTTATTCTCCGTCCCGTTCAACAGCCGGATCCTATCGATATTCATTCTCGAACTCCCCGCGGGACACGGGTCCGCTCTTCAATTCTCGACCCCGATCGGTCCACGCCTCGTTTCATGCCCTCGATCGGTCCACGGGCAAAATTCCACGCCCGATCGGTCCACGCGTCCGAGCAATACTATAGACGACGCGAGCGGCGTTGGACTTGTAATTTTTTTTTTTTTTTTTTTTTTTTTTTTTTTTTTATTCTCCGTCCCGTTCAACAGCCGGATCCTATCGATATTCATTCTCGAACTCCCCGCGGGACACGGGTCCGCTCTTCAATTCTCGACCCCGATCGGTCCACGCCTCGTTTCATGCCCTCGATCGGTCCACAGGCAAAATTCCACGCCCGATCGGTCCACGCGTCCGAGCAATACTATAGACGACGCGAGCGGCGTTGGACTTGTAATTTTTTTTTTTTTTTTTTTTTTTTTTTTTTTATTCTCTGTCCCGTTCAACAGCCGGATCCTATCGATATTCATTCTCGAACTCCCCGCGGGACACGGGTCCGCTCTTCAATTCTCGACCCCGATCGGTCCACGCCTCGTTTCATGCCCTCGATCGGTCCACGGGCAAAATTCCACGCCCGATCGGTCCACGCGTCCGAGCAATACTATAGGCGACGCGAGCGGCGTTGGACTTGTAATTTTTTTTTTTTTTTTTTTTTTTTTTTTTTTATTCTCCGTCCCGTTCAACAGCCGGATCCTATCGATATTCATTCTCGAACTCCCCGCGGGACACGGGTCCGCTCTTCAATTCTCGACCCCGATCGGTCCACGCCTCGTTTCATGCCCTCGATCGGTCCACGGGCAAAATTCCACGCCCGATCGGTCCACGCGTCCGAGCAATACTATAGACGACGCGAGCGGCGTTGGACTTGTAATTTTTTTTTTTTTTTTTTTTTTTTTTTTTTTTTTATTCTCCGTCGCGTTCAACAGCCGGATCCTATCGATATTCATTCTCGAACTCCCCGCGGGACACGGGTCCGCTCTTCAATTCTCGACCCCGATCGGTCCACGCCTCGTTTCATGCCCTCGATCGGTCCACAGGCAAAATTCCACGCCCGATCGGTCCACGCGTCCGAGCAATACTATAGACGACGCGAGCGGCGTTGGACTTGTAATTTTTTTTTTTTTTTTTTTTTTTTTTTTTTTATTCTCTGTCCCGTTCAACAGCCGGATCCTATCGATATTCATTCTCGAACTCCCCGCGGGACACGGGTCCGCTCTTCAATTCTCGACCCCGATCGGTCCACGCCTCGTTTCATGCCCTCGATCGGTCCACGGGCAAAATTCCACGCCCGATCGGTCCACGCGTCCGAGCAATACTATAGACGACGCGAGCGGCGTTGGACTTGTAATTTTTTTTTTTTTTTTTTTTATTCTCCGTCCCGTTCAACAGCCGGATCCTATCGATATTCATTCTCGAACTCCCCGCGGGACACGGGTCCGCTCTTCAATTCTCGACCCCGATCGGTCCACGCCTCGTTTCATGCCCTCGATCGGTCCACGGGCAAAATTCCACGCCCGATCGGTCCACGCGTCCGAGCAATACTATAGACGACGCGAGCGGCGTTGGACTTGTAATTTTTTTTTTTTTTTTTTGTTTTTTTTTTTTTTATTCTCCGTCCCGTTCAACAGCCGGATCCTATCGATATTCATTCTCGAACTCCCCGCGGGACACGGGTCCGCTCTTCAATTCTCGACCCCGATCGGTCCACGCCTCGTTTCATGCCCTCGATCGGTCCACGGGCAAAATTCCACGCCCGATCGGTCCACGCGTCCGAGCAATACTATAGACGACGCGAGCGGCGTTGGACTTGTAATTTTTTTTTTTTTTTTTTTTTTTTTTTTTTATTCTCCGTCCCGTTCAACAGCCGGATCCTATCGATATTCATTCTCGAACTCCCCGCGGGACACGGGTCCGCTCTTCAATTCTCGACCCCGATCGGTCCACGCCTCGTTTCATGCCCTCGATCGGTCCACGGGCAAAATTCCACGCCCGATCGGTCCACGCGTCCGAGCAATACTATAGACGACGCGAGCGGCGTTGGACTTGTAATTTTTTTTTTTTTTTTTTTTATTCTCCGTCCCGTTCAACAGCCAGATCCTATCGATATTCATTCTCGAACTCCCCGCGGGACACGAGTCCGCTCTTCAATTCTCGACCCCGATCGGTCCACGCCTCGTTTCATGCCCTCGATCGGTCCACAGGCAAAATTCCACGCCCGATCGGTCCACGCGTCCGAGCAATACTATAGACGACGCGAGCGGCGTTGGACTTGTAATTTTTTTTTTTTTTTTTTTTTTTTTTTTTTTATTCTCCGTCCCGTTCAACAGCCGGATCCTATCGATATTCATTCTCGAACTCCCCGCGGGACACGGGTCCGCTCTTCAATTCTCGACCCCGATCGGTCCACGCCTCGTTTCATGCCCTCGATCGGTCCACAGGCAAAATTCCACGCCCGATCGGTCCACGCGTCCGAGCAATACTATAGACGACGCGAGCGGCGTTGGACTTGTAATTTTTTTTTTTTTTTTTTTTTTTTTTTTTTTATTCTCTGTCCCGTTCAACAGCCGGATCCTATCGATATTCATTCTCGAACTCCCCGCGGGACACGGGTCCGCTCTTCAATTCTCGACCCCGATCGGTCCACGCCTCGTTTCATGCCCTCGATCGGTCCACGGGCAAAATTCCACGCCCGATCGGTCCACGCGTCCGAGCAATACTATAGGCGACGCGAGCGGCGTTGGACTTGTAATTTTTTTTTTTTTTTTTTTTTTTTTTTTTTTTATTCTCCGTCCCGTTCAACAGCCGGATCCTATCGATATTCATTCTCGAACTCCCCGCGGGACACGGGTCCGCTCTTCAATTCTCGACCCCGATCGGTCCACGCCTCGTTTCATGCCCTCGATCGGTCCACGGGCAAAATTCCACGCCCGATCGGTCCACGCGTCCGAGCAATACTATAGACGACGCGAGCGGCGTTGGACTTGTAATTTTTTTTTTTTTTTTTTTTTTTTTTTTTTTTTATTCTCCGTCGCGTTCAACAGCCGGATCCTATCGATATTCATTCTCGAACTCCCCGCGGGACACGGGTCCGCTCTTCAATTCTCGACCCCGATCGGTCCACGCCTCGTTTCATGCCCTCGATCGGTCCACAGGCAAAATTCCACGCCCGATCGGTCCACGCGTCCGAGCAATACTATAGACGACGCGAGCGGCGTTGGACTTGTAATTTTTTTTTTTTTTTTTTTTTTTTTTTTTTATTCTCTGTCCCGTTCAACAGCCGGATCCTATCGATATTCATTCTCGAACTCCCCGCGGGACACGGGTCCGCTCTTCAATTCTCGACCCCGATCGGTCCACGCCTCGTTTCATGCCCTCGATCGGTCCACGGGCAAAATTCCACGCCCGATCGGTCCACGCGTCCGAGCAATACTATAGACGACGCGAGCGGCGTTGGACTTGTAATTTTTTTTTTTTTTTTTTTTATTCTCCGTCCCGTTCAACAGCCGGATCCTATCGATATTCATTCTCGAACTCCCCGCGGGACACGAGTCCGCTCTTCAATTCTCGACCCCGATCGGTCCACGCCTCGTTTCATGCCCTCGATCGGTCCACAGGCAAAATTCCACGCCCGATCGGTCCACGCGTCCGAGCAATACTATAGACGACGCGAGCGGCGTTGGACTTGTAATTTTTTTTTTTTTTTTTTTTTTTTTTTTTTTATTCTCCGTCCCGTTCAACAGCCGGATCCTATCGATATTCATTCTCGAACTCCCCGCGGGACACGGGTCCGCTCTTCAATTCTCGACGCCGATCGGTCCACGCCTCGTTTCATGCCCTCGATCGGTCCACGGCAAAATTCCACGCCCGATCGGTCCACGCGTCCGAGCAATACTATAGACGACGCGAGCGGCGTTGGACTTGTAATTTTTTTTTTTTTTTTTTTTTTTTTTTTTTATTCTCCGTCCCGTTCAACAGCCGGATCCTATCGATATTCATTCTCGAACTCCCCGCGGGACACGGGTCCGCTCTTCAATTCTCGACCCCGATCGGTCCACGCCTCGTTTCATGCCCTCGATCGGTCCACGGGCAAAATTCCACGCCCGATCGGTCCACGCGTCCGAGCAATACTATAGACGACGCGAGCGGCGTTGGACTTGTAATTTTTTTTTTTTTTTTTATTCTCCGTCCCGTTCAACAGCCGGATCCTATCGATATTCATTCTTGAACTCCCCGCGGGACACGGGTCCGCTCTTCAATTCTCGACCCCGATCGGTCCACGCCTCGTTTCATGCCCTCGATCGGTCCACGGGCAAAATTCCACGCCCGATCGGTCCACGCGTCCGAGCAATACTATAGACGACGCGAGCGGCGTTGGACTTGTAATTTTTTTTTTTTTTTTTTTTATTCTCCGTCCCGTTCAACAGCCGGATCCTATCGATATTCATTCTCGAACTCCCCGCGGGACACGAGTCCGCTCTTCAATTCTCGACCCCGATCGGTCCACGCCTCGTTTCATGCCCTCGATCGGTCCACGGGCAAAATTCCACGCCCGATCGGTCCACGCGTCCGAGCAATACTATAGACGACGCGAGCGGCGTTGGACTTGTAATTTTTTTTTTTTTTTTTTTTTTTTTTTTATTCTCCGTCCCGTTCAACAGCCGGATCCTATCGATATTCATTCTCGAACTCCCCGCGGGACACGAGTCCGCTCTTCAATTCTCGACCCCGATCGGTCCACGCCTCGTTTCATGCCCTCGATCGGTCCACGGGCAAAATTCCACGCCCGATCGGTCCACGCGTCCGAGCAATACTATAGATGACGCGAGCGGCGTTGGACTTGTAATTTTTTTTTTTTTTTTTTTTTTTTTTTTTATTCTCCGTCCCGTTCAACAGCCGGATCCTATCGATATTCATTCTCGAACTCCCCGCGGGACACGGGTCCGCTCTTCAATTCTCGACCCCGATCGGTCCACGCCTCGTTTCATGCCCTCGATCGGTCCACGGGCAAAATTCCACGCCCGATCGGTCCACGCGTCCGAGCAATACTATAGACGACGCGAGCGGCGTTGGACTTGTAATTTTTTTTTTTTTTTTTTTTTTTTTTTTTTTTTTATTCTCCGTCCCGTTCAACAGCCGGATCCTATCGATATTCATTCTCGAACTCCCCGCGGGACACGGGTCCGCTCTTCAATTCTCGACCCCGATCGGTCCACGCCTCGTTTCATGCCCTCGATCGGTCCACGGGCAAAATTCCACGCCCGATCGGTCCACGCGTCCGAGCAATACTATAGACGACGCGAGCGGCGTTGGACTTGTAATTTTTTTTTTTTTTTTTTTTTTTTTTTTTTATTCTCCGTCCCGTTCAACAGCCGGATCCTATCGATATTCATTCTCGAACTCCCCGCGGGACACGAGTCCGCTCTTCAATTCTCGACCCCGATCGGTCCACGCCTCGTTTCATGCCCTCGATCGGTCCACGGGCAAAATTCCACGCCCGATCGGTCCACGCGTCCGAGCAATACTATAGACGACGCGAGCGGCGTTGGACTTGTAATTTTTTTTTTTTTTTTTTTTTTTTTTTTTTATTCTCCGTCCCGTTCAACAGCCGGATCCTATCGATATTCATTCTCGAACTCCCCGCGGGACACGAGTCCGCTCTTCAATTCTCGACCCCGATCGGTCCACGCCTCGTTTCATGCCCTCGATCGGTCCACGGGCAAAATTCCACGCCCGATCGGTCCACGCGTCCGAGCAATACTATAGGCGACGCGAGCGGCGTTGGACTTGTAATTTTTTTTTTTTTTTTTTTTTTTTTTTTTATTCTCCGTCCCGTTCAACAGCCGGATCCTATCGATATTCATTCTCGAACTCCCCGCGGGACACGGGTCCGCTCTTCAATTCTCGACCCCGATCGGTCCACGCCTCGTTTCATGCCCTCGATCGGTCCACGGGCAAAATTCCACGCCCGATCGGTCCACGCGTCCGAGCAATACTATAGACGACGCGAGCGGCGTTGGACTTGTAATTTTTTTTTTTTTTTTTATTCTCCGTCCCGTTCAACAGCCGGATCCTATCGATATTCATTCTCGAACTCCCCGCGGGACACGGGTCCGCTCTTCAATTCTCGACCCCGATCGGTCCACGCCTCGTTTCATGCCCTCGATCGGTCCACGGGCAAAATTCCACGCCCGATCGGTCCACGCGTCCGAGCAATACTATAGACGACGCGAGCGGCGTTGGACTTGTAATTTTTTTTTTTTTTTTTTTTATTCTCCGTCCCGTTCAACAGCCGGATCCTATCGATATTCATTCTCGAACTCCCCGCGGGACACGAGTCCGCTCTTCAATTCTCGACCCCGATCGGTCCACGCCTCGTTTCATGCCCTCGATCGGTCCACGGGCAAAATTCCACGCCCGATCGGTCCACGCGTCCGAGCAATACTATAGATGACGCGAGCGGCGTTGGACTTGTAATTTTTTTTTTTTTTTTTTTTTTTTTTTTTATTCTCCGTCCCGTTCAACAGCCGGATCCTATCGATATTCATTCTCGAACTCCCCGCGGGACACGGGTCCGCTCTTCAATTCTCGACCCCGATCGGTCCACGCCTCGTTTCATGCCCTCGATCGGTCCACGGGCAAAATTCCACGCCCGATCGGTCCACGCGTCCGAGCAATACTATAGACGACGCGAGCGGCGTTGGACTTGTGATTTTTTTTTTTTTTTTTTTTTTTTATTCTCCGTCCCGTTCAACAGCCGGATCCTATCGATATTCATTCTCGAACTCCCCGCGGGACACGGGTCCGCTCTTCAATTCTCGACCCCGATCGGTCCACGCCTCGTTTCATGCCCTCGATCGGTCCACGGGCAAAATTCCACGCCCGATCGGTCCACGCGTCCGAGCAATACTATAGACGACGCGAGCGGCGTTGGACTTGTAATTTTTTTTTTTTTTTTTTATTCTCCGTCCCGTTCAACAGCCGGATCCTATCGATATTCATTCTCGAACTCCCCGCGGGACACGGGTCCGCTCTTCAATTCTCGACCCCGATCGGTCCACGCCTCGTTTCATGCCCTCGATCGGTCCACGGGCAAAATTCCACGCCCGATCGGTCCACGCGTCCGAGCAATACTATAGACGACGCGAGCGGCGTTGGACTTGTAATTTTTTTTTTTTTTTTTTTTTTTTTTTTTATTCTCCGTCCCGTTCAACAGCCGGATCCTATCGATATTCATTCTCGAACTCCCCGCGGGACACGGGTCCGCTCTTCAAGTCTCGACCCCGATCGGTCCACGCCTCGTTTCATGCCCTCGATCGGTCCACGGGCAAAATTCCACGCCCGATCGGTCCACGCGTCCGAGCAATACTGTAGACGACGCGAGCGGCGTTGGACTTGTAATTTTTTTTTTTTTTTTTTTTTTTTTTTTTTTTTATTCTCCGTCCCGTTCAACAGCCGGATCCTATCGATATTCATTCTCGAACTCCCCGCGGGACACGGGTCCGCTCTTCAATTCTCGACCCCGATCGGTCCACGCCTCGTTTCATGCCCTCGATCGGTCCACGGGCAAAATTCCACGCCCGATCGGTCCACGCGTCCGAGCAATACTATAGACGACGCGAGCGGCGTTGGACTTGTAATTTTTTTTTTTTTTTTTTTTTTTTTTTTTTTTTTTATTCTCCGTCCCGTTCAACAGCCGGATCCTGTCGATATTCATTCTCGAACTCCCCGCGGGACACGGGTCCGCTCTTCAATTCTCGACCCCGATCGGTCCACGCCTCGTTTCATGCCCTCGATCGGTCCACGGGCAAAATTCCACGCCCGATCGGTCCACGCGTCCGAGCAATACTATAGACGACGCGAGCGGCGTTGGACTTGTAATTTTTTTTTTTTTTTTTTTTTTTTTTTTTATTCTCCGTCCCGTTCAACAGCCGGATCCTATCGATATTCATTCTCGAACTCCCCGCGGGACACGGGTCCGCTCTTCAATTCTCGACCCCGATCGGTCCACGCCTCGTTTCATGCCCTCGATCGGTCCACGGGCAAAATTCCACGCCCGATCGGTCCACGCGTCCGAGCAATACTATAGACGACGCGAGCGGCGTTGGACTTGTAATTTTTTTTTTTTTTATTCTCCGTCCCGTTCAACAGCCGGATCCTATCGATATTCATTCTCGAACTCCCCGCAGGACACGGGTCCGCTCTTCAATTCTCGACCCCGATCGGTCCACGCCTCGTTTCATGCCCTCGATCGGTCCACAGGCAAAATTCCACGCCCGATCGGTCCACGCGTCCGAGCAATACTATAGACGACGCGAGCGGCGTTGGACTTGTAATTTTTTTTTTTTTTATTCTCCGTCCCGTTCAACAGCCGGATCCTATCGATATTCATTCTCGAACTCCCCGCGGGACACGGGTCCGCTCTTCAATTCTCGACCCCGATCGGTCCACGCCTCGTTTCATGCCCTCGATCGGTCCACGGGCAAAATTCCACGCCCGATCGGTCCACGCGTCCGAGCAATACTATAGACGACGCGAGCGGCGTTGGACTTGTAATTTTTTTTTTTTTTTTTTTTTTTATTCTCCGTCCCGTTCAACAGCCGGATCCTATCGATATTCATTCTCGAACTCCCCGCGGGACACGGGTCCGCTCTTCAATTCTCGACCCCGATCGGTCCACGCCTCGTTTCATGCCCTCGATCGGTCCACGGGCAAAATTCCACGCCCGATCGGTCCACGCGTCCGAGCAATACTATAGACGACGCGAGCGGCGTTGGACTTGTAATTTTTTTTTTTTTTTTTTATTCTCCGTCCCGTTCAACAGCCGGATCCTATCGATATTCATTCTTGAACTCCCCGCGGGACACGGGTCCGCTCTTCAATTCTCGACCCCGATCGGTCCACGCCTCGTTTCATGCCCTCGATCGGTCCACGGGCAAAATTCCACGCCCGATCGGTCCACGCGTCCGAGCAATACTATAGACGACGCGAGCGGCGTTGGACTTGTAATTTTTTTTTTTTTTTTTTGTTATTCTCCGTCCCGTTCAACAGCCGGATCCTATCGATATTCATTCTCGAACTCCCCGCGGGACACGAGTCCGCTCTTCAATTCTCGACCCCGATCGGTCCACGCCTCGTTTCATGCCCTCGATCGGTCCACGGGCAAAATTCCACGCCCGATCGGTCCACGCGTCCGAGCAATACTATAGATGACGCGAGCGGCGTTGGACTTGTAATTTTTTTTTTTTTTTTTTTTTTTTTTTTTATTCTCCGTCCCGTCCAACAGCCGGATCCTATCGATATTCATTCTCGAACTCCCCGCGGGACACGAGTCCGCTCTTCAAGTCTCGACCCCGATCGGTCCACGCCTCGTTTCATGCCCTCGATCGGTCCACGGGCAAAATTCCACGCCCGATCGGTCCACGCGTCCGAGCAATACTGTAGACGACGCGAGCGGCGTTGGACTTGTAATTTTTTTTTTTTTTTTTTTTTTTTTTTTTTTTTATTCTCCGTCCCGTTCAACAGCCGGATCCTATCGATATTCATTCTCGAACTCCCCGCGGGACACGGGTCCGCTCTTCAATTCTCGACCCCGATCGGTCCACGCCTCGTTTCATGCCCTCGATCGGTCCACGGGCAAAATTCCACGCCCGATCGGTCCACGCGTCCGAGCAATACTATAGACGACGCGAGCGGCGTTGGACTTGTAATTTTTTTTTTTTTTTTTTTTTTTTTTTTTTTTTTTATTCTCCGTCCCGTTCAACAGCCGGATCCTGTCGATATTCATTCTCGAACTCCCCGCGGGACACGGGTCCGCTCTTCAATTCTCGACCCCGATCGGTCCACGCCTCGTTTCATGCCCTCGATCGGTCCACGGGCAAAATTCCACGCCCGATCGGTCCACGCGTCCGAGCAATACTATAGACGACGCGAGCGGCGTTGGACTTGTAATTTTTTTTTTTTTTTTTTTTTTTTTTTTTATTCTCCGTCCCGTTCAACAGCCGGATCCTATCGATATTCATTCTCGAACTCCCCGCGGGACACGGGTCCGCTCTTCAATTCTCGACCCCGATCGGTCCACGCCTCGTTTCATGCCCTCGATCGGTCCACGGGCAAAATTCCACGCCCGATCGGTCCACGCGTCCGAGCAATACTATAGACGACGCGAGCGGCGTTGGACTTGTAATTTTTTTTTTTTTTATTCTCCGTCCCGTTCAACAGCCGGATCCTATCGATATTCATTCTCGAACTCCCCGCAGGACACGGGTCCGCTCTTCAATTCTCGACCCCGATCGGTCCACGCCTCGTTTCATGCCCTCGATCGGTCCACAGGCAAAATTCCACGCCCGATCGGTCCACGCGTCCGAGCAATACTATAGACGACGCGAGCGGCGTTGGACTTGTAATTTTTTTTTTTTTTATTCTCCGTCCCGTTCAACAGCCGGATCCTATCGATATTCATTCTCGAACTCCCCGCGGGACACGGGTCCGCTCTTCAATTCTCGACCCCGATCGGTCCACGCCTCGTTTCATGCCCTCGATCGGTCCACGGGCAAAATTCCACGCCCGATCGGTCCACGCGTCCGAGCAATACTATAGACGACGCGAGCGGCGTTGGACTTGTAATTTTTTTTTTTTTTTTTTTTTTTTATTCTCCGTCCCGTTCAACAGCCGGATCCTATCGATATTCATTCTCGAACTCCCCGCGGGACACGGGTCCGCTCTTCAATTCTCGACCCCGATCGGTCCACGCCTCGTTTCATGCCCTCGATCGGTCCACGGGCAAAATTCCACGCCCGATCGGTCCACGCGTCCGAGCAATACTATAGACGACGCGAGCGGCGTTGGACTTGTAATTTTTTTTTTTTTTTTTTATTCTCCGTCCCGTTCAACAGCCGGATCCTATCGATATTCATTCTTGAACTCCCCGCGGGACACGGGTCCGCTCTTCAATTCTCGACCCCGATCGGTCCACGCCTCGTTTCATGCCCTCGATCGGTCCACGGGCAAAATTCCACGCCCGATCGGTCCACGCGTCCGAGCAATACTATAGACGACGCGAGCGGCGTTGGACTTGTAATTTTTTTTTTTTTTTTTTGTTATTCTCCGTCCCGTTCAACAGCCGGATCCTATCGATATTCATTCTCGAACTCCCCGCGGGACACGAGTCCGCTCTTCAATTCTCGACCCCGATCGGTCCACGCCTCGTTTCATGCCCTCGATCGGTCCACGGGCAAAATTCCACGCCCGATCGGTCCACGCGTCCGAGCAATACTATAGATGACGCGAGCGGCGTTGGACTTGTAATTTTTTTTTTTTTTTTTTTTTTTTTTTTTATTCTCCGTCCCGTCCAACAGCCGGATCCTATCGATATTCATTCTCGAACTCCCCGCGGGACACGAGTCCGCTCTTCAATTCTCGACCCCGATCGGTCCACGCCTCGTTTCATGCCCTCGATCGGTCCACGGGCAAAATTCCACGCCCGATCGGTCCACGCGTCCGAGCAATACTATAGGCGACGCGAGCGGCGTTGGACTTGTAATTTTTTTTTTTTTTTTTTTTTTTTTTTTTATTCTCCGTCCCGTTCAACAGCCGGATCCTATCGATATTCATTCTCGAACTCCCCGCGGGACACGGGTCCGCTCTTCAATTCTCGACCCCGATCGGTCCACGCCTCGTTTCATGCCCTCGATCGGTCCACGGGCAAAATTCCACGCCCGATCGGTCCACGCGTCCGAGCAATACTATAGACGACGCGAGCGGC
>OX637863.1:18200954-18203731 GCA_951802705.1 Netelia virgata | reverse complement strand
GACGCGAGCGGCGTTGGACTTGTAATTTTTTTTTTTTTTTTTTTTTTTATTCTCCGTCCCGTTCAACAGCCGGATCCTATCGATATTCATTCTCGAACTCCCCGCGGGACACGGGTCCGCTCTTCAATTCTCGACCCCGATCGGTCCACGCCTCGTTTCATGCCCTCGATCGGTCCACGGGCAAAATTCCACGCCCGATCGGTCCACGCGTCCGAGCAATACTATAGACGACGCGAGCGGCGTTGGACTTGTAATTTTTTTTTTTTTTTTTTTTTTATTCTCCGTCCCGTTCAACAGCCGGATCCTATCGATATTCATTCTCGAACTCCCCGCGGGACACGGGTCCGCTCTTCAATTCTCGACCCCGATCGGTCCACGCCTCGTTTCATGCCCTCGATCGGTCCACGGGCAAAATTCCACGCCCGATCGGTCCACGCGTCCGAGCAATACTATAGACGACGCGAGCGGCGTTGGACTTGTAATTTTTTTTTTTTTTTTTTTTTTTTATTCTCCGTCCCGTTCAACAGCCGGATCCTATCGATATTCATTCTCGAACTCCCCGCGGGACACGGGTCCGCTCTTCAATTCTCGACCCCGATCGGTCCACGCCTCGTTTCATGCCCTCGATCGGTCCACGGGCAAAATTCCACGCCCGATCGGTCCACGCGTCCGAGCAATACTATAGACGACGCGAGCGGCGTTGGACTTGTAATTTTTTTTTTTTTTTTTTTTTATTCTCCGTCCCGTTCAACAGCCGGATCCTATCGATATTCATTCTCGAACTCCCCGCGGGACACGGGTCCGCTCTTCAATTCTCGACCCCGATCGGTCCACGCCTCGTTTCATGCCCTCGATCGGTCCACGGGCAAAATTCCACGCCCGATCGGTCCACGCGTCCGAGCAATACTATAGACGACGCGAGCGGCGTTGGACTTGTAATTTTTTTTTTTTTTTTTTTTTTTTATTCTCCGTCCCGTTCAACAGCCGGATCCTATCGATATTCATTCTCGAACTCCCCGCGGGACACGGGTCCGCTCTTCAATTCTCGACCCCGATCGGTCCACGCCTCGTTTCATGCCCTCGATCGGTCCACGGGCAAAATTCCACGCCCGATCGGTCCACGCGTCCGAGCAATACTATAGACGACGCGAGCGGCGTTGGACTTGTAATTTTTTTTTTTTTTTTTTTTTTTTATTCTCCGTCCCGTTCAACAGCCGGATCCTATCGATATTCATTCTCGAACTCCCCGCGGGACACGGGTCCGCTCTTCAATTCTCGACCCCGATCGGTCCACGCCTCGTTTCATGCCCTCGATCGGTCCACGGGCAAAATTCCACGCCCGATCGGTCCACGCGTCCGAGCAATACTATAGACGACGCGAGCGGCGTTGGACTTGTAATTTTTTTTTTTTTTTTTTTTTTTTATTCTCCGTCCCGTTCAACAGCCGGATCCTATCGATATTCATTCTCGAACTCCCCGCGGGACACGGGTCCGCTCTTCAATTCTCGACCCCGATCGGTCCACGCCTCGTTTCATGCCCTCGATCGGTCCACGGGCAAAATTCCACGCCCGATCGGTCCACGCGTCCGAGCAATACTATAGACGACGCGAGCGGCGTTGGACTTGTAATTTTTTTTTTTTTTTTTTTTTTTTATTCTCCGTCCCGTTCAACAGCCGGATCCTATCGATATTCATTCTCGAACTCCCCGCGGGACACGGGTCCGCTCTTCAATTCTCGACCCCGATCGGTCCACGCCTCGTTTCATGCCCTCGATCGGTCCACGGGCAAAATTCCACGCCCGATCGGTCCACGCGTCCGAGCAATACTATAGACGACGCGAGCGGCGTTGGACTTGTAATTTTTTTTTTTTTTTTTTTTTTTTTATTCTCCGTCCCGTTCAACAGCCGGATCCTATCGATATTCATTCTCGAACTCCCCGCGGGACACGGGTCCGCTCTTCAATTCTCGACCCCGATCGGTCCACGCCTCGTTTCATGCCCTCGATCGGTCCACGGGCAAAATTCCACGCCCGATCGGTCCACGCGTCCGAGCAATACTATAGACGACGCGAGCGGCGTTGGACTTGTAATTTTTTTTTTTTTTTTTTTTTTTTTTTATTCTCCGTCCCGTTCAACAGCCGGATCCTATCGATATTCATTCTCGAACTCCCCGCGGGACACGGGTCCGCTCTTCAATTCTCGACCCCGATCGGTCCACGCCTCGTTTCATGCCCTCGATCGGTCCACGGGCAAAATTCCACGCCCGATCGGTCCACGCGTCCGAGCAATACTATAGACGACGCGAGCGGCGTTGGACTTGTAATTTTTTTTTTTTTTTTTTTTTTTTTATTCTCCGTCCCGTTCAACAGCCGGATCCTATCGATATTCATTCTCGAACTCCCCGCGGGACACGGGTCCGCTCTTCAATTCTCGACCCCGATCGGTCCACGCCTCGTTTCATGCCCTCGATCGGTCCACGGGCAAAATTCCACGCCCGATCGGTCCACGCGTCCGAGCAATACTATAGACGACGCGAGCGGCGTTGGACTTGTAATTTTTTTTTTTTTTTTTTTTTTTTATTCTCCGTCCCGTTCAACAGCCGGATCCTATCGATATTCATTCTCGAACTCCCCGCGGGACACGGGTCCGCTCTTCAATTCTCGACCCCGATCGGTCCACGCCTCGTTTCATGCCCTCGATCGGTCCACGGGCAAAATTCCACGCCCGATCGGTCCACGCGTCCGAGCAATACTATAGACGACGCGAGCGGCGTTGGA
>OX637863.1:18170954-18195954 GCA_951802705.1 Netelia virgata | reverse complement strand
CACGCCTCGTTTCATGCCCTCGATCGGTCCACGGGCAAAATTCCACGCCCGATCGGTCCACGCGTCCGAGCAATACTATAGACGACGCGAGCGGCGTTGGACTTGTAATTTTTTTTTTTTTTTTTTTTTTTTTTTTTTTTTTTTTTTTTATTCTCCGTCCCGTTCAACAGCCGGATCCTATCGATATTCATTCTCGAACTCCCCGCGGGACACGGGTCCGCTCTTCAATTCTCGTCCCCGATCGGTCCACGCCTCGTTTCATGCCCTCGATCGGTCCACGGGCAAAATTCCACGCCCGATCGGTCCACGCGTCCGAGCAATACTATAGACGACGCGAGCGGCGTTGGACTTGTAATTTTTTTTTTTTTTTTTTTTTTTTTTTTTTATTCTCCGTCCCGTTCAACAGCCGGATCCTATCGATATTCATTCTCGAACTCCCCGCGGGACACGGGTCCGCTCTTCAATTCTCGACCCCGATCGGTCCACGCCTCGTTTCATGCCCTCGATCGGTCCACGGGCAAAATTCCACGCCCGATCGGTCCACGCGTCCGAGCAATACTATAGACGACGCGAGCGGCGTTGGACTTGTAATTTTTTTTTTTTTTTTTTATTCTCCGTCCCGTTCAACAGCCGGATCCTATCGATATTCATTCTCGAACTCCCCGCGGGACACGGGTCCGCTCTTCAATTCTCGACCCCGATCGGTCCACGCCTCGTTTCATGCCCTCGATCGGTCCACGGGCAAAATTCCACGCCCGATCGGTCCACGCGTCCGAGCAATACTATAGACGACGCGAGCGGCGTTGGACTTGTAATTTTTTTTTTTTTTTTTTTTATTCTCCGTCCCGTTCAACAGCCGGATCCTATCGATATTCATTCTCGAACTCCCCGCGGGACACGAGTCCGCTCTTCAATTCTCGACCCCGATCGGTCCACGCCTCGTTTCATGCCCTCGATCGGTCCACGGGCAAAATTCCACGCCCGATCGGTCCACGCGTCCGAGCAATACTATAGACGACGCGAGCGGCGTTGGACTTGTAATTTTTTGTTTTTGTTTTTGTTTTTTTTTTTTTATTCTCCGTCCCGTTCAACAGCCGGATCCTATCGATATTCATTCTCGAACTCCCCGCGGGACACGGGTCCGCTCTTCAATTCTCGACCCCGATCGGTCCACGCCTCGTTTCATGCCCTCGATCGGTCCACGGGCAAAATTCCACGCCCGATCGGTCCACGCGTCCGAGCAATACTATAGACGACGCGAGCGGCGTTGGACTTGTAATTTTTTTTTTTTTTTTTTTTTTTTATTCTCCGTCCCGTTCAACAGCCGGATCCTATCGATATTCATTCTCGAACTCCCCGCGGGACACGGGTCCGCTCTTCAATTCTCGACCCCGATCGGTCCACGCCTCGTTTCATGCCCTCGATCGGTCCACGGGCAAAATTCCACGCCCGATCGGTCCACGCGTCCGAGCAATACTATAGACGACGCGAGCGGCGTTGGACTTGTAATTTTTTTTTTTTTTTTTTTTTTTTATTCTCCGTCCCGTTCAACAGCCGGATCCTATCGATATTCATTCTCGAACTCCCCGCGGGACACGGGTCCGCTCTTCAATTCTCGACCCCGATCGGTCCACGCCTCGTTTCATGCCCTCGATCGGTCCACGGGCAAAATTCCACGCCCGATCGGTCCACGCGTCCGAGCAATACTATAGACGACGCGAGCGGCGTTGGACTTGTAATTTTTTTTTTTTTTTTTTTATTCTCCGTCCCGTTCAACAGCCGGATCCTATCGATATTCATTCTCGAACTCCCCGCGGGACACGGGTCCGCTCTTCAATTCTCGACCCCGATCGGTCCACGCCTCGTTTCATGCCCTCGATCGGTCCACGGGCAAAATTCCACGCCCGATCGGTCCACGCGTCCGAGCAATACTATAGACGACGCGAGCGGCGTTGGACTTGTAATTTTTTTTTTTTTTTTTTTTTTTTATTCTCCGTCCCGTTCAACAGCCGGATCCTATCGATATTCATTCTCGAACTCCCCGCGGGACACGGGTCCGCTCTTCAATTCTCGACCCCGATCGGTCCACGCCTCGTTTCATGCCCTCGATCGGTCCACGGGCAAAATTCCACGCCCGATCGGTCCACGCGTCCGAGCAATACTATAGACGACGCGAGCGGCGTTGGACTTGTAATTTTTTGTTTTTTTTTTTGTTTTTTTTTTTTTATTCTCCGTCCCGTTCAACAGCCGGATCCTATCGATATTCATTCTCGAACTCCCCGCGGGACACGGGTCCGCTCTTCAATTCTCGACCCCGATCGGTCCACGCCTCGTTTCATGCCCTCGATCGGTCCACGGGCAAAATTCCACGCCCGATCGGTCCACGCGTCCGAGCAATACTATAGACGACGCGAGCGGCGTTGGACTTGTAATTTTTTTTTTTTTTTTTTTTTTTTTTTTTTTTTTTTTTATTCTCCGTCCCGTTCAACAGCCGGATCCTATCGATATTCATTCTCGAACTCCCCGCGGGACACGGGTCCGCTCTTCAATTCTCGACCCCGATCGGTCCACGCCTCGTTTCATGCCCTCGATCGGTCCACGGGCAAAATTCCACGCCCGATCGGTCCACGCGTCCGAGCAATACTATAGACGACGCGAGCGGCGTTGGACTTGTAATTTTTTTTTTTTTTTTTTTTTTTTTTTTTTTATTCTCCGTCCCGTTCAACAGCCGGATCCTATCGATATTCATTCTCGACCTCCCCGCGGGACACGAGTCCGCTCTTCAATTCTCGACCCCGATCGGTCCACGCCTCGTTTCATGCCCTCGATCGGTCCACGGGCAAAATTCCACGCCCGATCGGTCCACGCGTCCGAGCAATACTATAAACGACGCGAGCGGCGTTGGACTTGTAATTTTTTTTTTTTTTTTTTTTTTTTATTCTCCGTCCCGTTCAACAGCCGGATCCTATCGATATTCATTCTCGAACTCCCCGCGGGACACGGGTCCGCTCTTCAATTCTCGACCCCGATCGGTCCACGCCTCGTTTCATGCCCTCGATCGGTCCACGGGCAAAATTCCACGCCCGATCGGTCCACGCGTCCGAGCAATACTATAGACGACGCGAGCGGCGTTGGACTTGTAATTTTTTTTTTTTTTTTTATTCTCCGTCCCGTTCAACAGCCGGATCCTATCGATATTCATTCTCGAACTCCCCGCGGGACACGGGTCCACTCGTCAATTCTCGACCCCGATCGGTCCACGCCTCGTTTCATGCCCTCGATCGGTCCACGGGCAAAATTCCACGCCCGATCGGTCCACGCGTCCGAGCAATACTATAGACGACGCGAGCGGCGTTGGACTTGTAATTTTTTTTTTTTTTTTTTTTTTTTTTTTTTATTCTCCGTCCCGTTCAACAGCCGGATCCTATCGATATTCATTCTCGAACTCCCCGCGGGACACGGGTCCGCTCTTCAATTCTCGACCCCGATCGGTCCACGCCTCGTTTCATGCCCTCGATCGGTCCACGGGCAAAATTCCACGCCCGATCGGTCCACGCGTCCGAGCAATACTATAGACGACGCGAGCGGCGTTGGACTTGTAATTTTTTTTTTTTTTTTTTTTTTTTTTTTTTATTCTCCGTCCCGTTCAACAGCCGGATCCTGTCGATATTCATTCTCGAACTGCCCGCGGGACACGAGTCCGCTCTTCAATTCTCGACCCCGATCGGTCCACGCCTCGTTTCATGCCCTCGATCGGTCCACGGGCAAAATTCCACGCCCGATCGGTCCACGCGTCCGAGCAATACTATAGATGACGCGAGCGGCGTTGGACTTGTAATTTTTTTTTTTTTTTTTTTGTTTTTTTTTTATTCTCCGTCCCGTTCAACAGCCGGATCCTATCGATACTCATTCTCGAACTCCCCGCGGGACACGGGTCCGCTCTTCAATTCTCGACCCCGATCGGTCCACGCCTCGTTTCATGCCCTCGATCGGTCCACGGGCAAAATTCCACGCCCGATCGGTCCACGCGTCCGAGCAATACTATAGACGACGCGAGCGGCGTTGGACTTGTAATTTTTTTTTTTTTTTTTTTTTTTTTTTTTTTTTTTTTTTATTCTCCGTCCCGTTCAACAGCCGGATCCTATCGATATTCATTCTCGAACTCCCCGCGGGACACGGGTCCGCTCTTCAATTCTCGACCCCGATCGGTCCACGCCTCGTTTCATGCCCTCGATCGGTCCACGGGCAAAATTCCACGCCCGATCGGTCCACGCGTCCGAGCAATACTATAGACGACGCGAGCGGCGTTGGACTTGTAATTTTTTTTTTTTTTTTTTTTTTTTTTTTTTTATTCTCCGTCCCGTTCAACAGCCGGATCCTATCGATATTCATTCTCGACCTCCCCGCGGGACACGAGTCCGCTCTTCAATTCTCGACCCCGATCGGTCCACGCCTCGTTTCATGCCCTCGATCGGTCCACGGGCAAAATTCCACGCCCGATCGGTCCACGCGTCCGAGCAATACTATAAACGACGCGAGCGGCGTTGGACTTGTAATTTTTTTTTTTTTTTTTTTTTTTATTCTCCGTCCCGTTCAACAGCCGGATCCTATCGATATTCATTCTCGAACTCCCCGCGGGACACGGGTCCGCTCTTCAATTCTCGACCCCGATCGGTCCACGCCTCGTTTCATGCCCTCGATCGGTCCACGGGCAAAATTCCACGCCCGATCGGTCCACGCGTCCGAGCAATACTATAGACGACGCGAGCGGCGTTGGACTTGTAATTTTTTTTTTTTTTTTTATTCTCCGTCCCGTTCAACAGCCGGATCCTATCGATATTCATTCTCGAACTCCCCGCGGGACACGGGTCCACTCGTCAATTCTCGACCCCGATCGGTCCACGCCTCGTTTCATGCCCTCGATCGGTCCACGGGCAAAATTCCACGCCCGATCGGTCCACGCGTCCGAGCAATACTATAGACGACGCGAGCGGCGTTGGACTTGTAATTTTTTTTTTTTTTTTTTTTTTTTTTTTTATTCTCCGTCCCGTTCAACAGCCGGATCCTATCGATATTCATTCTCGAACTCCCCGCGGGACACGGGTCCGCTCTTCAATTCTCGACCCCGATCGGTCCACGCCTCGTTTCATGCCCTCGATCGGTCCACGGGCAAAATTCCACGCCCGATCGGTCCACGCGTCCGAGCAATACTATAGACGACGCGAGCGGCGTTGGACTTGTAATTTTTTTTTTTTTTTTTTTTTTTTTTTTTTATTCTCCGTCCCGTTCAACAGCCGGATCCTGTCGATATTCATTCTCGAACTGCCCGCGGGACACGAGTCCGCTCTTCAATTCTCGACCCCGATCGGTCCACGCCTCGTTTCATGCCCTCGATCGGTCCACGGGCAAAATTCCACGCCCGATCGGTCCACGCGTCCGAGCAATACTATAGATGACGCGAGCGGCGTTGGACTTGTAATTTTTTTTTTTTTTTTTTTGTTTTTTTTTTATTCTCCGTCCCGTTCAACAGCCGGATCCTATCGATACTCATTCTCGAACTCCCCGCGGGACACGGGTCCGCTCTTCAATTCTCGACCCCGATCGGTCCACGCCTCGTTTCATGCCCTCGATCGGTCCACGGGCAAAATTCCACGCCCGATCGGTCCACGCGTCCGAGCAATACTATAGACGACGCGAGCGGCGTTGGACTTGTAATTTTTTTTTTTTTTTTTTATTCTCCGTCCCGTTCAACAGCCGGATCCTATCGATATTCATACTCGAACTCCCCGCGGGACACGGGTCCACTCTTCAATTCTCGACCCCGATCGGTCCACGCCTCGTTTCATGCCCTCGATCGGTCCACGGGCAAAATTCCACGCCCGATCGGTCCACGCGTCCGAGCAATACTATAGACGACGCGAGCGGCGTTGGACTTGTAATTTTTTTTTTTTTTTTTTTTTTTTTTTTTTATTCTCCGTCCCGTTCAACAGCCGGATCCTGTCGATATTCATTCTCGAACTGCCCGCGGGACACGAGTCCGCTCTTCAATTCTCGACCCCGATCGGTCCACGCCTCGTTTCATGCCCTCGATCGGTCCACGGGCAAAATTCCACGCCCGATCGGTCCACGCGTCCGAGCAATACTATAGATGACGCGAGCGGCGTTGGACTTGTAATTTTTTTTTTTTTTTTTTTGTTTTTTTTTTATTCTCCGTCCCGTTCAACAGCCGGATCCTATCGATACTCATTCTCGAACTCCCCGCGGGACACGGGTCCGCTCTTCAATTCTCGACCCCGATCGGTCCACGCCTCGTTTCATGCCCTCGATCGGTCCACGGGCAAAATTCCACGCCCGATCGGTCCACGCGTCCGAGCAATACTATAGACGACGCGAGCGGCGTTGGACTTGTAATTTTTTTTTTTTTTTTTTTTTTTTTATTCTCCGTCCCGTTCAACAGCCGGATCCTATCGATATTCATTCTCGAACTCCCCGCGGGACACGGGTCCGCTCTTCAATTCTCGACCCCGGTCGGTCCACGCCTCGTTTCATGCCCTCGATCGGTCCACGGGCAAAATTCCACGCCCGATCGGTCCACGCGTCCGAGCAATACTATAGACGACGCGAGCGGCGTTGGACTTGTAATTTTTTTTTTTTTTTTTTTTTTTTTTTTTTTTTTTTTTTTTTATTCTCCGTCCCGTTCAACAGCCGGATCCTATCGATATTCATTCTCGAACTCCCCGCGGGACACGGGTCCGCTCTTCAATTCTCGTCCCCGATCGGTCCACGCCTCGTTTCATGCCCTCGATCGGTCCACGGGCAAAATTCCACGCCCGATCGGTCCACGCGTCCGAGCAATACTATAGACGACGCGAGCGGCGTTGGACTTGTAATTTTTTTTTTTTTTTTTTTTATTCTCCGTCCCGTTCAACAGCCGGATCCTATCGATATTCATTCTCGAACTCCCCGCGGGACACGACTCCGCTCTTCAATTCTCGACCCCGATCGGTCCACGCCTCGTTTCATGCCCTCGATCGGTCCACGGGCAAAATTCCACGCCCGATCGGTCCACGCGTCCGAGCAATACTATAGACGACGCGAGCGGCGTTGGACTTGTAATTTTTTGTTTTTTTTTTTGTTTTTTTTTTTTTATTCTCCGTCCCGTTCAACAGCCGGATCCTATCGATATTCATTCTCGAACTCCCCGCGGGACACGGGTCCGCTCTTCAATTCTCGACCCCGATCGGTCCACGCCTCGTTTCATGCCCTCGATCGGTCCACGGGCAAAATTCCACGCCCGATCGGTCCACGCGTCCGAGCAATACTATAGACGACGCGAGCGGCGTTGGACTTGTAATTTTTTTTTTTTTTTTTTTTTTTTTTTTTTTTTTTTTTATTCTCCGTCCCGTTCAACAGCCGGATCCTATCGATATTCATTCTCGAACTCCCCGCGGGACACGGGTCCGCTCTTCAATTCTCGACCCCGATCGGTCCACGCCTCGTTTCATGCCCTCGATCGGTCCACGGGCAAAATTCCACGCCCGATCGGTCCACGCGTCCGAGCAATACTATAGACGACGCGAGCGGCGTTGGACTTGTAATTTTTTTTTTTTTTTTTTATTCTCCGTCCCGTTCAACAGCCGGATCCTATCGATATTCATTCTCGAACTCCCCGCGGGACACGGGTCCACTCTTCAATTCTCGACCCCGATCGGTCCACGCCTCGTTTCATGCCCTCGATCGGTCCACGGGCAAAATTCCACGCCCGATCGGTCCGCGCGTCCGAGCAATACTATAGACGACGCGAGCGGCGTTGGACTTGTAATTTTTTTTTTTTTTTTTTTTTTTTTTTTTTATTCTCCGTCCCGTTCAACAGCCGGATCCTATCGATATTCATTCTCGAACTCCCCGCGGGACACGGGTCCGCTCTTCAATTCTCGACCCCGATCGGTCCACGCCTCGTTTCATGCCCTCGATCGGTCCACGGGCAAAATTCCACGCCCGATCGGTCCACGCGTCCGAGCAATACTATAGACGACGCGAGCGGCGTTGGACTTGTAATTTTTTTTTTTTTTTTTTTTTTTTTTTTTTTTTTTATTCTCCGTCCCGTTCAACAGCCGGATCCTATCGATATTCATTCTCGAACTCCCCGCGGGACACGAGTCCGCTCTTCAATTCTCGACCCCGATCGGTCCACGCCTCGTTTCATGCCCTCGATCGGTCCACGGGCAAAATTCCACGCCCGATCGGTCCACGCGTTCGAGCAATACTATAGACGACGCGAGCGGCGTTGGACTTGTAATTTTTTTTTTTTTTTTTTTTTTTTTTATTCTCCGTCCCGTTCAACAGCCGGATCCTATCGATATTCATTCTCGAACTCCCCGCGGGACACGGGTCCGCTCTTCAATTCTCGACCCCGATCGGTCCACGCCTCGTTTCATGCCCTCGATCGGTCCACGGGCAAAATTCCACGCCCGATCGGTCCACGCGTCCGAGCAATACTATAGACGACGCGAGCGGCGTTGGACTTGTAATTTTTTTTTTTTTTTTTTTTTTTTTTTTTTTTTTTTTTTTTTATTCTCCGTCCCGTTCAACAGCCGGATCCTATCGATATTCATTCTCGAACTCCCCGCGGGACACGGGTCCGCTCTTCAATTCTCGACCCCGATCGGTCCACGCCTCGTTTCATGCCCTCGATCGGTCCACGGGCAAAATTCCACGCCCGATCGGTCCACGCGTCCGAGCAATACTATAGACGACGCGAGCGGCGTTGGACTTGTAATTTTTTTTTTTTTTTTTTTTTTTTTTTTTTTTTTTTTTCTCCGTCCCGTTCAACAGCCGGATCCTATCGATATTCATTCTCGAACTCCCCGCGGGACACGAGTCCGCTCTTCAATTCTCGACCCCGATCGGTCCACGCCTCGTTTCATGCCCTCGATCGGTCCACGGGCAAAATTCCACGCCCGATCGGTCCACGCGTCCGAGCAATACTATAGACGACGCGAGCGGCGTTGGACTTGTAATTTTTTTTTTTTTTTTTTATTCTCCGTCCCGTTCAACAGCCGGATCCTATCGATATTCATTCTCGAACTCCCCGCGGGACACGGGTCCACTCTTCAATTCTCGACCCCGATCGGTCCACGCCTCGTTTCATGCCCTCGATCGGTCCACGGGCAAAATTCCACGCCCGATCGGTCCACGCGTCCGAGCAATACTATAGACGACGCGAGCGGCGTTGGACTTGTAATTTTTTTTTTTTTTTTTTTTTTTTTTTTTTATTCTCCGTCCCGTTCAACAGCCGGATCCTGTCGATATTCATTCTCGAACTCCCCGCGGGACACGAGTCCGCTCTTCAATTCTCGACCCCGATCGGTCCACGCCTCGTTTCATGCCCTCGATCGGTCCACGGGCAAAATTCCACGCCCGATCGGTCCACGCGTCCGAGCAATACTATAGATGACGCGAGCGGCGTTGGACTTGTAATTTTTTTTTTTTTTTTTTTGTTTTTTTTTATTCTCCGTCCCGTTCAACAGCCGGATCCTATCGATACTCATTCTCGAACTCCCCGCGGGACACGGGTCCGCTCTTCAATTCTCGACCCCGATCGGTCCACGCCTCGTTTCATGCCCTCGATCGGTCCACGGGCAAAATTCCACGCCCGATCGGTCCACGCGTCCGAGCAATACTATAGACGACGCGAGCGGCGTTGGACTTGTAATTTTTTTTTTTTTTTTTTTTTGTTTTATTCTCCGTCCCGTTCAACAGCCGGATCCTATCGATATTCATTCTCGAACTCCCCGCGGGACACGGGTCCGCTCTTCAATTCTCGACCCCGGTCGGTCCACGCCTCGTTTCATGCCCTCGATCGGTCCACGGGCAAAATTCCACGCCCGATCGGTCCACGCGTCCGAGCAATACTATAGACGACGCGAGCGGCGTTGGACTTGTAATTTTTTTTTTTTTTTTTTTTTTTTTTTTTTTTTTTTTTTTTATTCTCCGTCCCGTTCAACAGCCGGATCCTATCGATATTCATTCTCGAACTCCCCGCGGGACACGGGTCCGCTCTTCAATTCTCGTCCCCGATCGGTCCACGCCTCGTTTCATGCCCTCGATCGGTCCACGGGCAAAATTCCACGCCCGATCGGTCCACGCGTCCGAGCAATACTATAGACGACGCGAGCGGCGTTGGACTTGTAATTTTTTTTTTTTTTTTTTTTATTCTCCGTCCCGTTCAACAGCCGGATCCTATCGATATTCATTCTCGAACTCCCCGCGGGACACGAGTCCGCTCTTCAATTCTCGACCCCGATCGGTCCACGCCTCGTTTCATGCCCTCGATCGGTCCACGGGCAAAATTCCACGCCCGATCGGTCCACGCGTCCGAGCAATACTATAGACGACGCGAGCGGCGTTGGACTTGTAATTTTTTGTTTTTTTTTTTGTTTTTTTTTTTTTATTCTCCGTCCCGTTCAACAGCCGGATCCTATCGATATTCATTCTCGAACTCCCCGCGGGACACGGGTCCGCTCTTCAATTCTCGACCCCGATCGGTCCACGCCTCGTTTCATGCCCTCGATCGGTCCACGGGCAAAATTCCACGCCCGATCGGTCCACGCGTCCGAGCAATACTATAGACGACGCGAGCGGCGTTGGACTTGTAATTTTTTTTTTTTTTTTTTTTTTTTTTTTTTTTTTTTTTATTCTCCGTCCCGTTCAACAGCCGGATCCTATCGATATTCATTCTCGAACTCCCCGCGGGACACGGGTCCGCTCTTCAATTCTCGACCCCGATCGGTCCACGCCTCGTTTCATGCCCTCGATCGGTCCACGGGCAAAATTCCACGCCCGATCGGTCCACGCGTCCGAGCAATACTATAGACGACGCGAGCGGCGTTGGACTTGTAATTTTTTTTTTTTTTTTTTATTCTCCGTCCCGTTCAACAGCCGGATCCTATCGATATTCATTCTCGAACTCCCCGCGGGACACGGGTCCACTCTTCAATTCTCGACCCCGATCGGTCCACGCCTCGTTTCATGCCCTCGATCGGTCCACGGGCAAAATTCCACGCCCGATCGGTCCGCGCGTCCGAGCAATACTATAGACGACGCGAGCGGCGTTGGACTTGTAATTTTTTTTTTTTTTTTTTTTTTTTTTTTTTATTCTCCGTCCCGTTCAACAGCCGGATCCTATCGATATTCATTCTCGAACTCCCCGCGGGACACGGGTCCGCTCTTCAATTCTCGACCCCGATCGGTCCACGCCTCGTTTCATGCCCTCGATCGGTCCACGGGCAAAATTCCACGCCCGATCGGTCCACGCGTCCGAGCAATACTATAGACGACGCGAGCGGCGTTGGACTTGTAATTTTTTTTTTTTTTTTTTTTTTTTTTTTTTTTTTTTTTCTCCGTCCCGTTCAACAGCCGGATCCTATCGATATTCATTCTCGAACTCCCCGCGGGACACGAGTCCGCTCTTCAATTCTCGACCCCGATCGGTCCACGCCTCGTTTCATGCCCTCGATCGGTCCACGGGCAAAATTCCACGCCCGATCGGTCCACGCGTCCGAGCAATACTATAGACGACGCGAGCGGCGTTGGACTTGTAATTTTTTTTTTTTTTTTTTATTCTCCGTCCCGTTCAACAGCCGGATCCTATCGATATTCATTCTCGAACTCCCCGCGGGACACGGGTCCACTCTTCAATTCTCGACCCCGATCGGTCCACGCCTCGTTTCATGCCCTCGATCGGTCCACGGGCAAAATTCCACGCCCGATCGGTCCACGCGTCCGAGCAATACTATAGACGACGCGAGCGGCGTTGGACTTGTAATTTTTTTTTTTTTTTTTTTTTTTTTTTTTTATTCTCCGTCCCGTTCAACAGCCGGATCCTGTCGATATTCATTCTCGAACTCCCCGCGGGACACGAGTCCGCTCTTCAATTCTCGACCCCGATCGGTCCACGCCTCGTTTCATGCCCTCGATCGGTCCACGGGCAAAATTCCACGCCCGATCGGTCCACGCGTCCGAGCAATACTATAGATGACGCGAGCGGCGTTGGACTTGTAATTTTTTTTTTTTTTTTTTTTTTTTTTTTTATTCTCCGTCCCGTTCAACAGCCGGATCCTATCGATACTCATTCTCGAACTCCCCGCGGGACACGGGTCCGCTCTTCAATTCTCGACCCCGATCGGTCCACGCCTCGTTTCATGCCCTCGATCGGTCCACGGGCAAAATTCCACGCCCGATCGGTCCACGCGTCCGAGCAATACTATAGACGACGCGAGCGGCGTTGGACTTGTAATTTTTTTTTTTTTTTTTTTTTTTTTATTCTCCGTCCCGTTCAACAGCCGGATCCTATCGATATTCATTCTCGAACTCCCCGCGGGACACGGGTCCGCTCTTCAATTCTCGACCCCGGTCGGTCCACGCCTCGTTTCATGCCCTCGATCGGTCCACGGGCAAAATTCCACGCCCGATCGGTCCACGCGTCCGAGCAATACTATAGACGACGCGAGCGGCGTTGGACTTGTAATTTTTTTTTTTTTTTTTTTTTTTTTTTTTTTTTTTTTTTTTTTATTCTCCGTCCCGTTCAACAGCCGGATCCTATCGATATTCATTCTCGAACTCCCCGCGGGACACGGGTCCGCTCTTCAATTCTCGTCCCCGATCGGTCCACGCCTCGTTTCATGCCCTCGATCGGTCCACGGGCAAAATTCCACGCCCGATCGGTCCACGCGTCCGAGCAATACTATAGACGACGCGAGCGGCGTTGGACTTGTAATTTTTTTTTTTTTTTTTTTTATTCTCCGTCCCGTTCAACAGCCGGATCCTATCGATATTCATTCTCGAACTCCCCGCGGGACACGAGTCCGCTCTTCAATTCTCGACCCCGATCGGTCCACGCCTCGTTTCATGCCCTCGATCGGTCCACGGGCAAAATTCCACGCCCGATCGGTCCACGCGTCCGAGCAATACTATAGACGACGCGAGCGGCGTTGGACTTGTAATTTTTTGTTTTTTTTTTTGTTTTTTTTTTTTTATTCTCCGTCCCGTTCAACAGCCGGATCCTATCGATATACATTCTCGAACTCCCCGCGGGACACGGGTCCGCTCTTCAATTCTCGACCCCGATCGGTCCACGCCTCGTTTCATGCCCTCGATCGGTCCACGGGCAAAATTCCACGCCCGATCGGTCCACGCGTCCGAGCAATACTATAGACGACGCGAGCGGCGTTGGACTTGTAATTTTTTTTTTTTTTTTTTTTTTTTTTTTTTTTTTTTTTTATTCTCCGTCCCGTTCAACAGCCGGATCCTATCGATATTCATTCTCGAACTCCCCGCGGGACACGGGTCCGCTCTTCAATTCTCGACCCCGATCGGTCCACGCCTCGTTTCATGCCCTCGATCGGTCCACGGGCAAAATTCCACGCCCGATCGGTCCACGCGTCCGTGCAATACTATAGACGACGCGAGCGGCGTTGGACTTGTAATTTTTTTTTTTTTTTTTTATTCTCCGTCCCGTTCAACAGCCGGATCCTATCGATATTCATTCTCGAACTCCCCGCGGGACACGGGTCCACTCTTCAATTCTCGACCCCGATCGGTCCACGCCTCGTTTCATGCCCTCGATCGGTCCACGGGCAAAATTCCACGCCCGATCGGTCCGCGCGTCCGAGCAATACTATAGACGACGCGAGCGGCGTTGGACTTGTAATTTTTTTTTTTTTTTTTTTTTTTTTTTTTTATTCTCCGTCCCGTTCAACAGCCGGATCCTATCGATATTCATTCTCGAACTCCCCGCGGGACACGGGTCCGCTCTTCAATTCTCGACCCCGATCGGTCCACGCCTCGTTTCATGCCCTCGATCGGTCCACGGGCAAAATTCCACGCCCGATCGGTCCACGCGTCCGAGCAATACTATAGACGACGCGAGCGGCGTTGGACTTGTAATTTTTTTTTTTTTTTTTTTTTTTTTTTTTTTTTTTTTATTCTCCGTCCCGTTCAACAGCCGGATCCTATCGATATTCATTCTCGAACTCCCCGCGGGACACGAGTCCGCTCTTCAATTCTCGACCCCGATCGGTCCACGCCTCGTTTCATGCCCTCGATCGGTCCACGGGCAAAATTCCACGCCCGATCGGTCCACGCGTTCGAGCAATACTATAGACGACGCGAGCGGCGTTGGACTTGTAATTTTTTTTTTTTTTTTTTTTTTTTTTTTTTATTCTCCGTCCCGTTCAACAGCCGGATCCTATCGATATTCATTCTCGAACTCCCCGCGGGACACGGGTCCGCTCTTCAATTCTCGACCCCGATCGGTCAACGCCTCGTTTCATGCCCTCGATCGGTCCACGGGCAAAATTCCACGCCCGATCGGTCCACGCATCCGAGCAATACTATAGACGACGCGAGCGGCGTTGGACTTGTAATTTTTTTTTTTTTTTTTTTTTTTTTTTTTTTTTTTTTTTTTTTATTCTCCGTCCCGTTCAACAGCCGGATCCTATCGATATTCATTCTCGAACTCCCCGCGGGACACGGGTCCGCTCTTCAATTCTCGACCCCGATCGGTCCACGCCTCGTTTCATGCCCTCGATCGGTCCACGGGCAAAATTCCACGCCCGATCGGTCCACGCGTCCGAGCAATACTATAGACGACGCGAGCGGCGTTGGACTTGTAATTTTTTTTTTTTTTTTTTTTTTTTTTTTTTTTTTTTTTCTCCGTCCCGTTCAACAGCCGGATCCTATCGATATTCATTCTCGAACTCCCCGCGGGACACGAGTCCGCTCTTCAATTCTCGACCCCGATCGGTCCACGCCTCGTTTCATGCCCTCGATCGGTCCACGGGCAAAATTCCACGCCCGATCGGTCCACGCGTCCGAGCAATACTATAGACGACGCGAGCGGCGTTGGACTTGTAATTTTTTTTTTTTTTTTTTTTTATTCTCCGTCCCGTTCAACAGCCGGATCCTATCGATATTCATTCTCGAACTCCCCGCGGGACACGGGTCCGCTCTTCAATTCTCGACCCCGATCGGTCCACGCCTCGTTTCATGCCCTCGATCGGTCCACAGGCAAAATTCCACGCCCGATCGGTCCACGCGTCCGAGCAATACTATAGACGACGCGAGCGGCGTTGGACTTGTAATTTTTTTTTTTTTTTTTTTTTTTTTTTTTTTATTCTCCGTCCCGTTCAACAGCCGGATCCTATCGATATTCATTCTCGAACTCCCCGCGGGACACGGGTCCGCTCTTCAATTCTCGACCCCGATCGGTCCACGCCTCGTTTCATGCCCTCGATCGGTCCACGGGCAAAATTCCACGCCCGATCGGTCCACGCGTCCGAGCAATACTATAGACGACGCGAGCGGCGTTGGACTTGTAATTTTTTTTTTTTTTTTTTTTTTTTTTTTTTATTCTCCGTCCCGTTCAACAGCCGGATCCTATCGATATTCATTCTCGAACTCCCCGCGGGACACGGGTCCGCTCTTCAATTCTCGACCCCGATCGGTCCACGCCTCGTTTCATGCCCTCGATCGGTCCACGGGCAAAATTCCACGCCCGATCGGTCTACGCATCCGAGCAATACTATAGACGACGCGAGCGGCGTTGGACTTGTAATTTTTTTTTTTTTTTTTTTTTTTTTTTTTTTTTTTTATTCTCCGTCCCGTTCAACAGCCGGATCCTATCGATATTCATTCTCGAACTCCCCGCGGGACACGAGTCCGCTCTTCAATTCTCGACCCCGATCGGTCCACGCCTCGTTTCATGCCCTCGATCGGTCCACGGGCAAAATTCCACGCCCGATCGGTCCACGCGTCCGAGCAATACTATAGACGACGCGAGCGGCGTTGGACTTGTAATTTTTTGTTTTTTTTTGTTTTTTTTTTTTTTATTCTCCGTCCCGTTCAACAGCCGGATCCTATCGATATTCATTCTCGAACTCCCCGCGGGACACGGGTCCGCTCTTCAATTCTCGACCCCGATCGGTCCTCGCCTCGTTTCATGCCCTCGATCGGTCCACGGGCAAAATTCCACGCCCGATCGGTCCACGCGTCCGAGCAATACTATAGACGACGCGAGCGGTGTTGGACTTGTAATTTTTTTTTTTTTTTTTTTTTTTTTTTTTTTTTTTTTTTATTCTCCGTCCCGTTCAACAGCCGGATCCTATCGATATTCATTCTCGAACTCCCCGCGGGACACGGGTCCGCTCTTCAATTCTCGACCCCGATCGGTCCACGCCTCGTTTCATGCCCTCGATCGGTCCACGGGCAAAATTCCACGCCCGATCGGTCCACGCGTCCGAGCAATACTATAGACGACGCGAGCGGCGTTGGACTTGTAATTTTTTTTTTTTTTTTTTTTTTTTTATTCTCCGTCCCGTTCAACAGCCGGATCCTATCGATATTCATTCTCGAACTCCCCGCGGGACACGGGTCCGCTCTTCAATTCTCGACCCCGATCGGTCCACGCCTCGTTTCATGCCCTCGATCGGTCTACGGGCAAAATTCCACGCCCAATCGGTCCACGCGTCCGAGCAATACTATAGACGACGCGAGCGGCGTTGGACTTGTAATTTTTTTTTTTTTTTTTTTTTTTTATTCTCCGTCCCGTTCAACAGCCGGATCCTATCGATATTCATTCTCGAACTCCCCGCGGGACACGGGTCCGCTCTTCAATTCTCGACCCCGATCGGTCCACGCCTCGTTTCATGCCCTCGATCGGTCCACGGGCAAAATTCCACGCCCGATCGGTCCACGCGTCCGAGCAATACTATAGACGACGCGAGCGGCGTTGGACTTGTAATTTTTTTTTTTTTTTTTTTTTTTTATTCTCCGTCCCGTTCAACAGCCGGATCCTATCGATATTCATTCTCGAACTCCCCGCGGGACACGGGTCCGCTCTTCAATTCTCGACCCCGATCGGTCCACGCCTCGTTTCATGCCCTCGATCGGTCCACGGGCAAAATTCCACGCCCGATCGGTCCACGCGTCCGAGCAATACTATAGACGACGCGAGCGGTGTTGGACTTGTAATTTTTTTTTTTTTTTTTTTTTTTTTTTTTTTTTTTTTTTTTATTCTCCGTCCCGTTCAACAGCCGGATCCTATCGATATTCATTCTCGAACTCCCCGCGGGACACGGGTCCGCTCTTCAATTCTCGACCCCGATCGGTCCACGCCTCGTTTCATGCCCTCGATCGGTCCACGGGCAAAATTCCACGCCCGATCGGTCCACGCGTCCGAGCAATACTATAGACGACGCGAGCGGCGTTGGACTTGTAATTTTTTTTTTTTTTTTTTTTTTTTTATTCTCCGTCCCGTTCAACAGCCGGATCCTATCGATATTCATTCTCGAACTCCCCGCGGGACACGGGTCCGCTCTTCAATTCTCGACCCCGATCGGTCCACGCCTCGTTTCATGCCCTCGATCGGTCCACGGGCAAAATTCCACGCCCGATCGGTCCACGCGTCCGAGCAATACTATAGACGACGCGAGCGGCGTTGGACTTGTAATTTTTTTTTTTTTTTTTTTTTTTTATTCTCCGTCCCGTTCAACAGCCGGATCCTATCGATATTCATTCTCGAACTCCCCGCGGGACACGGGTCCGCTCTTCAATTCTCGACCCCGATCGGTCCACGCCTCGTTTCATGCCCTCGATCGGTCCACGGGCAAAATTCCACGCCCGATCGGTCCACGCGTCCGAGCAATACTATAGACGACGCGAGCGGCGTTGGACTTGTAATTTTTTTTTTTTTTTTTTTTTTTATTCTCCGTCCCGTTCAACAGCCGGATCCTATCGATATTCATTCTCGAACTCCCCGCGGGACACGGGTCCGCTCTTCAATTCTCGACCCCGATCGGTCCACGCCTCGTTTCATGCCCTCGATCGGTCCACGGGCAAAATTCCACGCCCGATCGGTCCACGCGTCCGAGCAATACTATAGACGACGCGAGCGGCGTTGGACTTGTAATTTTTTTTTTTTTTTTTTTTTTTTTATTCTCCTTCCCGTTCAACAGCCCGATCCTATCGATATTCATTCTCGAACTCCCCGCGGGACACGAGTCCGCTCTTCAATTCTCGACCCCGATCGGTCCACGCCTCGTTTCATGCCCTCGATCGGTCCACGGGCAAAATTCCACGCCCGATCGGTCCACGCGTCCGAGCAATACTATAGACGACGCGAGCGGCGTTGGACTTGTAATTTTTTTTTTTTTTTTTTTTTTTTTTTTTTTTTTTTTTTATTCTCCGTCCCGTTCAACAGCCGGATCCTATCGATATTCATTCTCGAACTCCCCGCGGGACACGGGTCCGCTCTTCAATTCTCGACCCCGATCGGTCCACGCCTCGTTTCATGCCCTCGATCGGTCCACGGGCAAAATTCCACGCCCGATCGGTCCACGCGTCCGAGCAATACTATAGACGACGCGAGCGGCGTTGGACTTGTAATTTTTTTTTTTTTTTTTTTATTCTCCGTCCCGTTCAACAGCCGGATCCTATCGATATTCATTCTCGAACTCCCCGCGGGACACGGGTCCACTCTTCAATTCTCGACCCCGATCGGTCCACGCCTCGTTTCATGCCCTCGATCGGTCCACGGGCAAAATTCCACGCCCGATCGGTCCACGCGTCCGAGCAATACTATAGACGACGCGAGCGGCGTTGGACTTGTAATTTTTTTTTTTTTTTTTTTTTTTTTTTTTTATTCTCCGTCCCGTTCAACAGCCGGATCCTATCGATATTCATTCTCGAACTCCCCGCGGGACACGGGTCCGCTCTTCAATTCTCGACCCCGATCGGTCCACGCCTCGTTTCATGCCCTCGATCGGTCCACGGGCAAAATTCCACGCCCGATCGGTCCACGCGTCCGAGCAATACTATAGACGACGCGAGCGGCGTTGGACTTGTAATTTTTTTTTTTTTTTTTTTTATTCTCCGTCCCGTTCAACAGCCGGATCCTATCGATATTCATTCTCGAACTCCCCGCGGGACACGAGTCCGCTCTTCAATTCTCGACCCCGATCGGTCCACGCCTCGTTTCATGCCCTCGATCGGTCCACGGGCAAAATTCCACGCCCGATCGGTCCACGCGTTCGAGCAATACTATAGACGACGCGAGCGGCGTTGGACTTGTAATTTTTTGTTTTTTTTTGTTTTTTTTTTTTTTATTCTCCGTCCCGTTCAACAGCCGGATCCTATCGATATTCATTCTCGAACTCCCCGCGGGACACGGGTCCGCTCTTCAATTCTCGACCCCGATCGGTCCACGCCTCGTTTCATGCCCTCGATCGGTCCACGGGCAAAATTCCACGCCCGATCGGTCCACGCGTCCGAGCAATACTATAGACGACGCGAGCGGCGTTGGACTTGTAATTTTTTTTTTTTTTTTTTTTTTTTTTATTTTTTTTATTCTCCGTCCCGTTCAACAGCCGGATCCTATCGATATTCATTCTCGAACTCCCCGCGGGACACGGGTCCGCTCTTCAATTCTCGACCCCGATCGGTCCACGCCTCGTTTCATGCCCTCGATCGGTCCACAGGCAAAATTCCACGCCCGATCGGTCCACGCGTCCGAGCAATACTATAGACGACGCGAGCGGCGTTGGACTTGTAATTTTTTTTTTTTTTTTTTTTTTTTTTTTTTTTTTTTTTTATTCTCCGTCCCGTTCAACAGCCGGATCCTATCGATATTCATTCTCGAACTCCCCGCGGGACACAGGTCCGCTCTTCAATTCTCGACCCCGATCGGTCCACGCCTCGTTTCATGCCCTCGATCGGTCCACGGGCAAAATTCCACGCCCGATCGGTCCACGCGTCCGAGCAATACTATAGACGACGCGAGCGGCGTTGGACTTGTAATTTTTTTTTTTTTTTTTTTTTTTTTTTTTTTTTTTTTTTTTTTATTCTCCGTCCCGTTCAACAGCCGGATCCTATCGATATTCATTCTCGAACTCCCCGCGGGACACGGGTCCGCTCTTCAATTCTCGACCCCGATCGGTCCACGCCTCGTTTCATGCCCTCGATCGGTCCACGGGCAAAATTCCACGCCCGATCGGTCCACGCGTCCGAGCAATACTATAGACGACGCGAGCGGCGTTGGACTTGTAATTTTTTTTTTTTTTTTTTTTTTTTTATTCTCCGTCCCGTTCAACAGCCGGATCCTATCGATATTCATTCTCGAACTCCCCGCGGGACACGGGTCCGCTCTTCAATTCTCGACCCCGATCGGTCCACGCCTCGTTTCATGCCCTCGATCGGTCCACGGGCAAAATTCCACGCCCGATCGTTCCACGCGTCCGAGCAATACTATAGACGACGCGAGCGGCGTTGGACTTGTAATTTTTTTTTTTTTTTTTTTTTTTTTTTTTTTTTTCTCCGTCCCGTTCAACAGCCGGATCCTATCGATATTCATTCTCGAACTCCCCGCGGGACACGAGTCCGCTCTTCAATTCTCGACCCCGATCGGTCCACGCCTCGTTTCATGCCCTCGATCGGTCCACGGGCAAAATTCCACGCCCGATCGGTCCACGCGTCCGAGCAATACTATAGACGACGCGAGCGGCGTTGGACTTGTAATTTTTTTTTTTTTTTTTTTTTTTTTTTTTTTTTTTTATTCTCCGTCCCGTTCAACAGCCGGATCCTATCGATATTCATTCTCGAACTCCCCGCGGGACACGAGTCCGCTCTTCAATTCTCGACCCCGATCGGTCCACGCCTCGTTTCATGCCCTCGATCGGTCCACGGGCAAAATTCCACGCCCGATCGGTCCACGCGTCCGAGCAATACTATAGACGACGCGAGCGGCGTTGGACTTGTAATTTTTTTTTTTTTTTTTGTTTTTTTTTTTTTTATTCTCCGTCCCGTTCAACAGCCGGATCCTATCGATATTCATTCTCGAACTCCCCGCGGGACACGGGTCCGCTCTTCAATTCTCGACCCCGATCGGTCCACGCCTCGTTTCATGCCCTCGATCGGTCCACGGGCAAAATTCCACGCCCGATCGGTCCACGCGTCCGAGCAATACTATAGACGACGCGAGCGGCGTTGGACTTGTAATTTTTTTTTTTTTTTTTTTTTTTTTATTCTCCGTCCCGTTCAACAGCCGGATCCTATCGATATTCATTCTCGAACTCCCCGCGGGACACGGGTCCGCTCTTCAATTCTCGACCCCGATCGGTCCACGCCTCGTTTCATGCCCTCGATCGGTCCACGGGCAAAATTCCACGCCCGATCGGTCCACGCGTCCGAGCAATACTATAGACGACGCGAGCGGCGTTGGACTTGTAATTTTTTTTTTTTTTTTTTTTTTTTTATTCTCCGTCCCGTTCAACAGCCGGATCCTATCGATATTCATTCTCGAACTCCCCGCGGGACACGGGTCCGCTCTTCAATTCTCGACCCCGATCGGTCCACGCCTCGTTTCATGCCCTCGATCGGTCCACGGGCAAAATTCCACGCCCGATCGGTCCACGCGTCCGAGCAATACTATAGATGACGCGAGCGGCGTTGGACTTGTAATTTTTTTTTTTTTTTTTTTTTTTTTTTTATTCTCCGTCCCGTTCAACAGCCGGATCCTATCGATATTCATTCTCGAACTCCCCGCGGGACACGGGTCCGCTCTTCAATTCTCGACCCCGATCGGTCCACGCCTCGTTTCATGCCCTCGATCGGTCCACGGGCAAAATTCCACGCCCGATCGGTCCACGCGTCCGAGCAATACTATAGACGACGCGAGCGGCGTTGGACTTGTAATTTTTTTTTTTTTTTTTTTTTTTTTTTTTTTTTTTTATTCTCCGTCCCGTTCAACAGCCGGATCCTATCGATATTCATTCTCGAACTCCCCGCGGGACACGGGTCCGCTCTTCAATTCTCGACCCCGATCGGTCCACGCCTCGTTTCATGCCCTCGATCGGTCCACGGGCAAAATTCCACGCCCGATCGGTCCACGCGTCCGAGCATACTATAGACGACGCGAGCGGCGTTGGACTTGTAATTTTTTTTTTTTTTTTTTTTTTTTTATTCTCCGTCCCGTTCAACAGCCGGATCCTATCGATATTCATTCTCGAACTCCCCGCGGGACACGGGTCCGCTCTTCAATTCTCGACCCCGATCGGTCCACGCCTCGTTTCATGCCCTCGATCGGTCCACGGGCAAAATTCCACGCCCGATCGGTCCACGCGTCCGAGCAATACTATAGACGACGCGAGCGGCGTTGGACTTGTAATTTTTTTTTTTTTTTTTTTTTTTTATTCTCCGTCCCGTTCAACAGCCGGATCCTATCGATATTCATTCTCGAACTCCCCGCGGGACACGGGTCCGCTCTTCAATTCTCGACCCCGATCGGTCCACGCCTCGTTTCATGCCCTCGATCGGTCCACGGGCAAAATTCCACGCCCGATCGGTCCACGCGTCCGAGCAATACTATAGACGACGCGAGCGGCGTTGGACTTGTAATTTTTTTTTTTTTTTTTTTATTCTCCGTCCCGTTCAACAGCCGGATCCTATCGATATTCATTCTCGAACTCCCCGCGGGACACGGGTCCGCTCTTCAATTCTCGACCCCGATCGGTCCAACGCCTCGTTTCATGCCCTCGATCGGTCCACGGGCAAAATTCCACGCCCGATCGGTCCACGCGTCCGAGCAATACTATAGACGACGCGAGCGGCGTTGGACTTGTAATTTTTTTTTTTTTTTTTTTTTTTTTTTTTATTCTCCGTCCCGTTCAACAGCCGGATCCTATCGATATTCATTCTCGAACTTCCCGCGGGACACGAGTCCGCTCTTCAATTCTCGACCCCGATCGGTCCACGCCTCGATTCATGCCCTCGATCGGTCCACGGGCAAAATTCCACGCCCGATCGGTCCACGCGTCCGAGCAATACTATAGACGACGCGAGCGGCGTTGGACTTGTAATTTTTTTTTTTTTTTTTTTTTTTTATTCTCCGTCCCGTTCAACAGCCGGATCCTATCGATATTCATTCTCGAACTCCCCGCGGGACACGGGTCCGCTCTTCAATTCTCGACCCCGATCGGTCCACGCCTCGTTTCATGCCCTCGATCGGTCCACGGGCAAAATTCCACGCCCGATCGGTCCACGCGTCCGAGCAATACTATAGACGACGCGAGCGGCGTTGGACTTGTAATTTTTTTTTTTTTTTTTTTTTTTTTTTTTATTCTCCGTCCCGTTCAACAGCCGGATCCTATCGATATTCATTCTCGAACTCCCCGCGGGACACGGGTCCGCTCTTCAATTCTCGACCCCGATCGGTCCACGCCTCGTTTCATGCCCTCGATCGGTCCACGGGCAAAATTCCACGCCCGATCGGTCCACGCGTCCGAGCAATACTATAGACGACGCGAGCGGCGTTGGACTTGTAATTTTTTTTTTTTTTTTTTTTTTTTATTCTCCGTCCCGTTCAACAGCCGGATCCTATCGATATTCATTCTCGAACTCCCCGCGGGACACGGGTCCGCTCTTCAATTCTCGACCCCGATCGGTCCACGCCTCGTTTCATGCCCTCGATCGGTCCACGGGCAAAATTCCACGCCCGATCGGTCCACGCGTCCGAGCAATACTATAGACGACGCGAGCGGCGTTGGACTTGTAATTTTTTTTTTTTTTTTTTTTTTTATTCTCCGTCCCGTTCAACAGCCGGATCCTATCGATATTCATTCTCGAACTCCCCGCGGGACACGGGTCCGCTCTTCAATTCTCGACCCCGATCGGTCCACGCCTCGTTTCATGCCCTCGATCGGTCCACGGGCAAAATTCCACGCCCGATCGGTCCACGCGTCCGAGCAATACTATAGACGACGCGAGCGGCGTTGGACTTTGTAATTTTTTTTTTTTTTTTTTTTTTTTATTCTCCGTCCCGTTCAACAGCCGGATCCTATCGATATTCATTCTCGAACTCCCCGCGGGACACGGGTCCGCTCTTCAATTCTCGACCCCGATCGGTCCACGCCTCGTTTCATGCCCTCGATCGGTCCACGGGCAAAATTCCACGCCCGATCGGTCCACGCGTCCGAGCAATACTATAGACGACGCGAGCGGCGTTGGACTTGTAATTTTTTTTTTTTTTTTTTTTTTTTATTCTCCGTCCCGTTCAACAGCCGGATCCTATCGATATTCATTCTCGAACTCCCCGCGGGACACGGGTCCGCTCTTCAATTCTCGACCCCGATCGGTCCACGCCTCGTTTCATGCCCTCGATCGGTCCACGGGCAAAATTCCACGCCCGATCGGTCCACGCGTCCGAGCAATACTATAGACGACGCGAGCGGCGTTGGACTTGTAATTTTTTTTTTTTTTTTTTTTTATTCTCCGTCCCGTTCAACAGCCGGATCCTATCGATATTCATTCTCGAACTCCCCGCGGGACACGGTCCGCTCTTCAATTCTCGACCCCGATCGGTCCACGCCTCGTTTCATGCCCTCGATCGGTCCACGGGCAAAATTCCACGCCCGATCGGTCCACGCGTCCGAGCAATACTATAGACGACGCGAGCGGCGTTGGACTTGTAATTTTTTTTTTTTTTTTTTTTTTTTTTTTTATTCTCCGTCCCGTTCAACAGCCGGATCCTATCGATATTCATTCTCGAACTCCCCGCGGGACACGAGTCCGCTCTTCAATTCTCGACCCCGATCGGTCCACGCCTCGTTTCATGCCCTCGATCGGTCCACGGGCAAAATTCCACGCCCGATCGGTCCACGCGTCCGAGCAATACTATAGACGACGCGAGCGGCGTTGGACTTGTAATTTTTTTTTTTTTTTTTTTTTTTTATTCTCCGTCCCGTTCAACAGCCGGATCCTATCGATATTCATTCTCGAACTCCCCGCGGGACACGGGTCCGCTCTTCAATTCTCGACCCCGATCGGTCCACGCCTCGTTTCATGCCCTCGATCGGTCCACGGGCAAAATTCCACGCCCGATCGGTCCACGCGTCCGAGCAATACTATAGACGACGCGAGCGGCGTTGGACTTGTAATTTTTTTTTTTTTT
>OX637863.1:18163454-18168454 GCA_951802705.1 Netelia virgata | reverse complement strand
AGACGACGCGAGCGGCGTTGGACTTGTAATTTTTTTTTTTTTTTTTTTTATTCTCCGTCCCGTTCAACAGCCGGATCCTATCGATATTCATTCTCGAACTCCCCGCGGGACACGGGTCCGCTCTTCAATTCTCGACCCCGATCGGTCCACGCCTCGTTTCATGCCCTCGATCGGTCCACGGGCAAAATTCCACGCCCGATCGGTCCACGCGTCCGAGCAATACTATAGGCGACGCGAGCGGCGTTGGACTTGTAATTTTTTTTTTTTTTTTTTTTTTTTTTTTTTTTTTTTTTTTATTCTCCGTCCCGTTCAACAGCCGGATCCTATCGATATTCATTCTCGAACTCCCCGCGGGACACGGGTCCGCTCTTCAATTCTCGTCCCCGATCGGTCCACGCCTCGTTTCATGCCCTCGATCGGTCCACGGGCAAAATTCCACGCCCGATCGGTCCACGCGTCCGAGCAATACTATAGACGACGCGAGCGGCGTTGGACTTGTAATTTTTTTTTTTTTTTTTTTTTTTTATTCTCCGTCCCGTTCAACAGCCGGATCCTATCGATATTCATTCTCGAACTCCCCGCGGGACACGGGTCCGCTCTTCAATTCTCGACCCCGATCGGTCCACGCCTCGTTTCATGCCCTCGATCGGTCCACGGGCAAAATTCCACGCCCGATCGGTCCACGCGTCCGAGCAATACTATAGACGACGCGAGCGGCGTTGGACTTGTAATTTTTTTTTTTTTTTTTTATTCTCCGTCCCGTTCAACAGCCGGATCCTATCGATATTCATTCTCGAACTCCCCGCGGGACACGGGTCCGCTCTTCAATTCTCGACCCCGATCGGTCCACGCCTCGTTTCATGCCCTCGATCGGTCCACGGGCAAAATTCCACGCCCGATCGGTCCACGCGTCCGAGCAATACTATAGACGACGCGAGCGGCGTTGGACTTGTAATTTTTTTTTTTTTTTTTTTTATTCTCCGTCCCGTTCAACAGCCGGATCCTATCGATATTCATTCTCGAACTCCCCGCGGGACACGGGTCCGCTCTTCAATTCTCGACCCCGATCGGTCCACGCCTCGTTTCATGCCCTCGATCGGTCCACGGGCAAAATTCCACGCCCGATCGGTCCACGCGTCCGAGCAATACTATAGACGACGCGAGCGGCGTTGGACTTGTAATTTTTTTTTTTTTTTTTTTTTTTTTTTTTTTTTTTTTTTTATTCTCCGTCCCGTTCAACAGCCGGATCCTATCGATATTCATTCTCGAACTCCCCGCGGGACACGGGTCCGCTCTTCAATTCTCGTCCCCGATCGGTCCACGCCTCGTTTCATGCCCTCGATCGGTCCACGGGCAAAATTCCACGCCCGATCGGTCCACGCGTCCGAGCAATACTATAGACGACGCGAGCGGCGTTGGACTTGTAATTTTTTTTTTTTTTTTTTTTTTTTATTCTCCGTCCCGTTCAACAGCCGGATCCTATCGATATTCATTCTCGAACTCCCCGCGGGACACGGGTCCGCTCTTCAATTCTCGACCCCGATCGGTCCACGCCTCGTTTCATGCCCTCGATCGGTCCACGGGCAAAATTCCACGCCCGATCGGTCCACGCGTCCGAGCAATACTATAGACGACGCGAGCGGCGTTGGACTTGTAATTTTTTTTTTTTTTTTTTATTCTCCGTCCCGTTCAACAGCCGGATCCTATCGATATTCATTCTCGAACTCCCCGCGGGACACGGGTCCGCTCTTCAATTCTCGACCCCGATCGGTCCACGCCTCGTTTCATGCCCTCGATCGGTCCACGGGCAAAATTCCACGCCCGATCGGTCCACGCGTCCGAGCAATACTATAGACGACGCGAGCGGCGTTGGACTTGTAATTTTTTTTTTTTTTTTTTTTATTCTCCGTCCCGTTCAACAGCCGGATCCTATCGATATTCATTCTCGAACTCCCCGCGGGACACGAGTCCGCTCTTCAATTCTCGACCCCGATCGGTCCACGCCTCGTTTCATGCCCTCGATCGGTCCACGGGCAAAATTCCACGCCCGATCGGTCCACGCGTCCGAGCAATACTATAGACGACGCGAGCGGCGTTGGACTTGTAATTTTTTGTTTTTGTTTTTGTTTTTTTTTTTTTATTCTCCGTCCCGTTCAACAGCCGGATCCTATCGATATTCATTCTCGAACTCCCCGCGGGACACGGGTCCGCTCTTCAATTCTCGACCCCGATCGGTCCACGCCTCGTTTCATGCCCTCGATCGGTCCACGGGCAAAATTCCACGCCCGATCGGTCCACGCGTCCGAGCAATACTATAGACGACGCGAGCGGCGTTGGACTTGTAATTTTTTTTTTTTTTTTTTTTTTTTATTCTCCGTCCCGTTCAACAGCCGGATCCTATCGATATTCATTCTCGAACTCCCCGCGGGACACGGGTCCGCTCTTCAATTCTCGACCCCGATCGGTCCACGCCTCGTTTCATGCCCTCGATCGGTCCACGGGCAAAATTCCACGCCCGATCGGTCCACGCGTCCGAGCAATACTATAGACGACGCGAGCGGCGTTGGACTTGTAATTTTTTTTTTTTTTTTTTTTATTCTCCGTCCCGTTCAACAGCCGGATCCTATCGATATTCATTCTCGAACTCCCCGCGGGACACGAGTCCGCTCTTCAATTCTCGACCCCGATCGGTCCACGCCTCGTTTCATGCCCTCGATCGGTCCACGGGCAAAATTCCACGCCCGATCGGTCCACGCGTCCGAGCAATACTATAGACGACGCGAGCGGCGTTGGACTTGTAATTTTTTGTTTTTGTTTTTGTTTTTTTTTTTTTATTCTCCGTCCCGTTCAACAGCCGGATCCTATCGATATTCATTCTCGAACTCCCCGCGGGACACGGGTCCGCTCTTCAATTCTCGACCCCGATCGGTCCACGCCTCGTTTCATGCCCTCGATCGGTCCACGGGCAAAATTCCACGCCCGATCGGTCCACGCGTCCGAGCAATACTATAGACGACGCGAGCGGCGTTGGACTTGTAATTTTTTTTTTTTTTTTTTTTTTTTTTTTTTTTTTTTTTTATTCTCCGTCCCGTTCAACAGCCGGATCCTATCGATATTCATTCTCGAACTCCCCGCGGGACACGGGTCCGCTCTTCAATTCTCGTCCCCGATCGGTCCACGCCTCGTTTCATGCCCTCGATCGGTCCACGGGCAAAATTCCACGCCCGATCGGTCCACGCGTCCGAGCAATACTATAGACGACGCGAGCGGCGTTGGACTTGTAATTTTTTTTTTTTTTTTTTTTTTTTATTCTCCGTCCCGTTCAACAGCCGGATCCTATCGATATTCATTCTCGAACTCCCCGCGGGACACGGGTCCGCTCTTCAATTCTCGACCCCGATCGGTCCACGCCTCGTTTCATGCCCTCGATCGGTCCACGGGCAAAATTCCACGCCCGATCGGTCCACGCGTCCGAGCAATACTATAGACGACGCGAGCGGCGTTGGACTTGTAATTTTTTTTTTTTTTTTTTTATTCTCCGTCCCGTTCAACAGCCGGATCCTATCGATATTCATTCTCGAACTCCCCGCGGGACACGGGTCCGCTCTTCAATTCTCGACCCCGATCGGTCCACGCCTCGTTTCATGCCCTCGATCGGTCCACGGGCAAAATTCCACGCCCGATCGGTCCACGCGTCCGAGCAATACTATAGACGACGCGAGCGGCGTTGGACTTGTAATTTTTTTTTTTTTTTTTTTTATTCTCCGTCCCGTTCAACAGCCGGATCCTATCGATATTCATTCTCGAACTCCCCGCGGGACACGAGTCCGCTCTTCAATTCTCGACCCCGATCGGTCCACGCCTCGTTTCATGCCCTCGATCGGTCCACGGGCAAAATTCCACGCCCGATCGGTCCACGCGTCCGAGCAATACTATAGACGACGCGAGCGGCGTTGGACTTGTAATTTTTTGTTTTTGTTTTTGTTTTTTTTTTTTTATTCTCCGTCCCGTTCAACAGCCGGATCCTATCGATATTCATTCTCGAACTCCCCGCGGGACACGGGTCCGCTCTTCAATTCTCGACCCCGATCGGTCCACGCCTCGTTTCATGCCCTCGATCGGTCCACGGGCAAAATTCCACGCCCGATCGGTCCACGCGTCCGAGCAATACTATAGACGACGCGAGCGGCGTTGGACTTGTAATTTTTTTTTTTTTTTTTTTTATTCTCCGTCCCGTTCAACAGCCGGATCCTATCGATATTCATTCTCGAACTCCCCGCGGGACACGAGTCCGCTCTTCAATTCTCGACCCCGATCGGTCCACGCCTCGTTTCATGCCCTCGATCGGTCCACGGGCAAAATTCCACGCCCGATCGGTCCACGCGTCCGAGCAATACTATAGACGACGCGAGCGGCGTTGGACTTGTAATTTTTTGTTTTTGTTTTTGTTTTTTTTTTTTTATTCTCCGTCCCGTTCAACAGCCGGATCCTATCGATATTCATTCTCGAACTCCCCGCGGGACACGGGTCCGCTCTTCAATTCTCGACCCCGATCGGTCCACGCCTCGTTTCATGCCCTCGATCGGTCCACGGGCAAAATTCCACGCCCGATCGGTCCACGCGTCCGAGCAATACTATAGACGACGCGAGCGGCGTTGGACTTGTAATTTTTTTTTTTTTTTTTTTTTTTTTTTTTTTTTTTTTTTTTATTCTCCGTCCCGTTCAACAGCCGGATCCTATCGATATTCATTCTCGAACTCCCCGCGGGACACGGGTCCGCTCTTCAATTCTCGTCCCCGATCGGTCCACGCCTCGTTTCATGCCCTCGATCGGTCCACGGGCAAAATTCCACGCCCGATCGGTCCACGCGTCCGAGCAATACTATAGACGACGCGAGCGGCGTTGGACTTGTAATTTTTTTTTTTTTTTTTTTTTTTTATTCTCCGTCCCGTTCAACAGCCGGATCCTATCGATATTCATTCTCGAACTCCCCGCGGGAC
>OX637863.1:18118454-18153454 GCA_951802705.1 Netelia virgata | reverse complement strand
TTCAATTCTCGACCCCGATCGGTCCACGCCTCGTTTCATGCCCTCGATCGGTCCACGGGCAAAATTCCACGCCCGATCGGTCCACGCGTCCGAGCAATACTATAGACGACGCGAGCGGCGTTGGACTTGTAATTTTTTTTTTTTTTTTTTTTTTTATTCTCCGTCCCGTTCAACAGCCGGATCCTATCGATATTCATTCTCGAACTCCCCGCGGGGCACGGGTCCGCTCTTCAATTCTCGACCCCGATCGGTCCACGCCTCGTTTCATGCCCTCGATCGGTCCACGGGCAAAATTCCACGCCCGATCGGTCCACGCGTCCGAGCAATACTATAGACGACGCGAGCGGCGTTGGACTTGTAATTTTTTTTTTTTTTTTTTTTTTTTTATTCTCCGTCCCGTTCAACAGCCGGATCCTATCGATATTCATTCTCGAACTCCCCGCGGGACACGGGTCCGCTCTTCAATTCTCGACCCCGATCGGTCCACGCCTCGTTTCATGCCCTCGATCGGTCCACGGGCAAAATTCCACGCCCGATCGTTCCACGCGTCCGAGCAATACTATAGACGACGCGAGCGGCGTTGGACTTGTAATTTTTTTTTTTTTTTTTTTTTTTTTTTTTTTTTCTCCGTCCCGTTCAACAGCCGGATCCTATCGATATTCATTCTCGAACTCCCCGCGGGACACGAGTCCGCTCTTCAATTCTCGACCCCGATCGGTCCACGCCTCGTTTCATGCCCTCGATCGGTCCACGGGCAAAATTCCACGCCCGATCGGTCCACGCGTCCGAGCAATACTATAGACGACGCGAGCGGCGTTGGACTTGTAATTTTTTTTTTTTTTTTTATTCTCCGTCCCGTTCAACAGCCGGATCCTATCGATATTCATTCTCGAACTCCCCGCGGGACACGAGTCCGCTCTTCAATTCTCGACCCCGATCGGTCCACGCCTCGTTTCATGCCCTCGATCGGTCCACGGGCAAAATTCCACGCCCGATCGGTCCACGCGTCCGAGCAATACTATAGACGACGCGAGCGGCGTTGGACTTGTAATTTTTTGTTTTTTTTTGTTTTTTTTTTTTTATTCTCCGTCCCGTTCAACAGCCGGATCCTATCGATATTCATTCTCGAACTCCCCGCGGGACACGGGTCCGCTCTTCAATTCTCGACCCCGATCGGTCCACGCCTCGTTTCATGCCCTCGATCGGTCCACGGGCAAAATTCCACGCCCGATCGGTCCACGCGTCCGAGCAATACTATAGACGACGCGAGCGGCGTTGGACTTGTAATTTTTTTTTTTTTTTTTTTTTTTTTATTCTCCGTCCCGTTCAACAGCCGGATCCTATCGATATTCATTCTCGAACTCCCCGCGGGACACGGGTCCGCTCTTCAATTCTCGACCCCGATCGGTCCACGCCTCGTTTCATGCCCTCGATCGGTCCACGGGCAAAATTCCACGCCCGATCGGTCCACGCGTCCGAGCAATACTATAGACGACGCGAGCGGCGTTGGACTTGTAATTTTTTTTTTTTTTTTTTTTTTTTTATTCTCCGTCCCGTTCAACAGCCGGATCCTATCGATATTCATTCTCGAACTCCCCGCGGGACACGGGTCCGCTCTTCAATTCTCGACCCCGATCGGTCCACGCCTCGTTTCATGCCCTCGATCGGTCCACGGGCAAAATTCCACGCCCGATCGGTCCACGCGTCCGAGCAATACTATAGATGACGCGAGCGGCGTTGGACTTGTAATTTTTTTTTTTTTTTTTTTTTTTTTTTTATTCTCCGTCCCGTTCAACAGCCGGATCCTATCGATATTCATTCTCGAACTCCCCGCGGGACACGGGTCCGCTCTTCAATTCTCGACCCCGATCGGTCCACGCCTCGTTTCATGCCCTCGATCGGTCCACGGGCAAAATTCCACGCCCGATCGGTCCACGCGTCCGAGCAATACTATAGACGACGCGAGCGGCGTTGGACTTGTAATTTTTTTTTTTTTTTTTTATTCTCCGTCCCGTTCAACAGCCAGATCCTATCGATATTCATTCTCGAACTCCCCGCGGGACACGGGTCCGCTCTTCAATTCTCGACCCCGATCGGTCCACGCCTCGTTTCATGCCCTCGATCGGTCCACGGGCAAAATTCCACGCCCGATCGGTCCACGCGTCCGAGCAATACTATAGACGACGCGAGCGGCGTTGGACTTGTAATTTTTTTTTTTTTTTTTTTTTTTTATTCTCCGTCCCGTTCAACAGCCGGATCCTATCGATATTCATTCTCGAACTCCCCGCGGGACACGGGTCCGCTCTTCAATTCTCGACCCCGATCGGTCCACGCCTCGTTTCATGCCCTCGATCGGTCCACGGGCAAAATTCCACGCCCGATCGGTCCACGCGTCCGAGCAATACTATAGACGACGCGAGCGGCGTTGGACTTGTAATTTTTTTTTTTTTTTTTTTTTTTTATTCTCCGTCCCGTTCAACAGCCGGATCCTATCGATATTCATTCTCGAACTCCCCGCGGGACACGGGTCCGCTCTTCAATTCTCGACCCCGATCGGTCCACGCCTCGTTTCATGCCCTCGATCGGTCCACGGGCAAAATTCCACGCCCGATCGGTCCACGCGTCCGAGCAATACTATAGACGACGCGAGCGGCGTTGGACTTGTAATTTTTTTTTTTTTTTTTTTATTCTCCGTCCCGTTCAACAGCCGGATCCTATCGATATTCATTCTCGAACTCCCCGCGGGACACGGGTCCGCTCTTCAATTCTCGACCCCGATCGGTCCACGCCTCGTTTCATGCCCTCGATCGGTCCACGGGCAAAATTCCACGCCCGATCGGTCCACGCGTCCGAGCAATACTATAGACGACGCGAGCGGCGTTGGACTTGTAATTTTTTTTTTTTTTTTTTTTTTTTTTTTTTATTCTCCGTCCCGTTCAACAGCCGGATCCTATCGATATTCATTCTCGAACTCCCCGCGGGACACGAGTCCGCTCTTCAATTCTCGACCCCGATCGGTCCACGCCTCGATTCATGCCCTCGATCGGTCCACGGGCAAAATTCCACGCCCGATCGGTCCACGCGTCCGAGCAATACTATAGACGACGCGAGCGGCGTTGGACTTGTAATTTTTTTTTTTTTTTTTTTTTTTTATTCTCCGTCCCGTTCAACAGCCGGATCCTATCGATATTCATTCTCGAACTCCCCGCGGGACACGGGTCCGCTCTTCAATTCTCGACCCCGATCGGTCCACGCCTCGTTTCATGCCCTCGATCGGTCCACGGGCAAAATTCCACGCCCGATCGGTCCACGCGTCCGAGCAATACTATAGACGACGCGAGCGGCGTTGGACTTGTAATTTTTTTTTTTTTTTTTTTTTTTTTTTTATTCTCCGTCCCGTTCAACAGCCGGATCCTATCGATATTCATTCTCGAACTCCCCGCGGGACACGGGTCCGCTCTTCAATTCTCGACCCCGATCGGTCCACGCCTCGTTTCATGCCCTCGATCGGTCCACGGGCAAAATTCCACGCCCGATCGGTCCACGCGTCCGAGCAATACTATAGACGACGCGAGCGGCGTTGGACTTGTAATTTTTTTTTTTTTTTTTTTTTTTTTATTCTCCGTCCCGTTCAACAGCCGGATCCTATCGATATTCATTCTCGAACTCCCCGCGGGACACGGGTCCGCTCTTCAATTCTCGACCCCGATCGGTCCACGCCTCGTTTCATGCCCTCGATCGGTCCACGGGCAAAATTCCACGCCCGATCGGTCCACGCGTCCGAGCAATACTATAGACGACGCGAGCGGCGTTGGACTTGTAATTTTTTTTTTTTTTTTTTTTTTTATTCTCCGTCCCGTTCAACAGCCGGATCCTATCGATATTCATTCTCGAACTCCCCGCGGGACACAGGTCCGCTCTTCAATTCTCGACCCCGATCGGTCCACGCCTCGTTTCATGCCCTCGATCGGTCCACGGGCAAAATTCCACGCCCGATCGGTCCACGCGTCCGAGCAATACTATAGACGACGCGAGCGGCGTTGGACTTGTAATTTTTTTTTTTTTTTTTTTTTTTTTATTCTCCGTCCCGTTCAACAGCCGGATCCTATCGATATTCATTCTCGAACTCCCCGCGGGACACGGGTCCGCTCTTCAATTCTCGACCCCGATCGGTCCACGCCTCGTTTCATGCCCTCGATCGGTCCACGGGCAAAATTCCACGCCCGATCGGTCCACGCGTCCGAGCAATACTATAGACGACGCGAGCGGCGTTGGACTTGTAATTTTTTTTTTTTTTTTTTTTTTTATTCTCCGTCCCGTTCAACAGCCGGATCCTATCGATATTCATTCTCGAACTCCCCGCGGGACACGGGTCCGCTCTTCAATTCTCGACCCCGATCGGTCCACGCCTCGTTTCATGCCCTCGATCGGTCCACGGGCAAAATTCCACGCCCGATCGGTCCACGCGTCCGAGCAATACTATAGACGACGCGAGCGGCGTTGGACTTGTAATTTTTTTTTTTTTTTTTTTATTCTCCGTCCCGTTCAACAGCCGGATCCTATCGATATTCATTCTCGAACTCCCCGCGGGACACGGGTCCGCTCTTCAATTCTCGACCCCGATCGGTCCACGCCTCGTTTCATGCCCTCGATCGGTCCACGGGCAAAATTCCACGCCCGATCGGTCCACGCGTCCGAGCAATACTATAGACGACGCGAGCGGCGTTGGACTTGTAATTTTTTTTTTTTTTTTTTTTTTTATTCTCCGTCCCGTTCAACAGCCGGATCCTATCGATATTCATTCTCGAACTCCCCGCGGGACACGGGTCCGCTCTTCAATTCTCGACCCCGATCGGTCCACGCCTCGTTTCATGCCCTCGATCGGTCCACGGGCAAAATTCCACGCCCGATCGGTCCACGCGTCCGAGCAATACTATAGACGACGCGAGCGGCGTTGGACTTGTAATTTTTTTTTTTTTTTTTTTATTCTCCGTCCCGTTCAACAGCCGGATCCTATCGATATTCATTCTCGAACTCCCCGCGGGACACGGGTCCGCTCTTCAATTCTCGACCCCGATCGGTCCACGCCTCGTTTCATGCCCTCGATCGGTCCACGGGCAAAATTCCACGCCCGATCGGTCCACGCGTCCGAGCAATACTATAGACGACGCGAGCGGCGTTGGACTTGTAATTTTTTTTTTTTTTTTTTTTATTCTCCGTCCCGTTCAACAGCCGGATCCTATCGATATTCATTCTCGAACTCCCCGCGGGACACGAGTCCGCTCTTCAATTCTCGACCCCGATCGGTCCACGCCTCGTTTCATGCCCTCGATCGGTCCACGGGCAAAATTCCACGCCCGATCGGTCCACGCGTCCGAGCAATACTATAGACGACGCGAGCGGCGTTGGACTTGTAATTTTTTGTTTTTGTTTTTGTTTTTTTTTTTATTCTCCGTCCCGTTCAACAGCCGGATCCTATCGATATTCATTCTCGAACTCCCCGCGGGACACGGGTCCGCTCTTCAATTCTCGACCCCGATCGGTCCACGCCTCGTTTCATGCCCTCGATCAGTCCACGGGCAAAATTCCACGCCCGATCGGTCCACGCGTCCGAGCAATACTATAGACGACGCGAGCGGCGTTGGACTTGTAATTTTTTTTTTTTTTTTTTTTTTTTTTTTTTTTTTTTTTATTCTCCGTCCCGTTCAACAGCCGGATCCTATCGATATTCATTCTCGAACTCCCCGCGGGACACGGGTCCGCTCTTCAATTCTCGTCCCCGATCGGTCCACGCCTCGTTTCATGCCCTCGATCGGTCCACGGGCAAAATTCCACGCCCGATCGGTCCACGCGTCCGAGCAATACTATAGACGACGCGAGCGGCGTTGGACTTGTAATTTTTTTTTTTTTTTTTTTTTTTTATTCTCCGTCCCGTTCAACAGCCGGATCCTATCGATATTCATTCTCGAACTCCCCGCGGGACACGGGTCCGCTCTTCAATTCTCGACCCCGATCGGTCCACGCCTCGTTTCATGCCCTCGATCGGTCCACGGGCAAAATTCCACGCCCGATCGGTCCACGCGTCCGAGCAATACTATAGACGACGCGAGCGGCGTTGGACTTGTAATTTTTTTTTTTTTTTTTTATTCTCCGTCCCGTTCAACAGCCGGATCCTATCGATATTCATTCTCGAACTCCCCGCGGGACACGGGTCCGCTCTTCAATTCTCGACCCCGATCGGTCCACGCCTCGTTTCATGCCCTCGATCGGTCCACGGGCAAAATTCCACGCCCGATCGGTCCACGCGTCCGAGCAATACTATAGACGACGCGAGCGGCGTTGGACTTGTAATTTTTTTTTTTTTTTTTTTTATTCTCCATCCCGTTCAACAGCCGGATCCTATCGATATTCATTCTCGAACTCCCCGCGGGACACGGGTCCGCTCTTCAATTCTCGACCCCGATCGGTCCACGCCTCGTTTCATGCCCTCGATCGGTCCACGGGCAAAATTCCACGCCCGATCGGTCCACGCGTCCGAGCAATACTATAGACGACGCGAGCGGCGTTGGACTTGTAATTTTTTTTTTTTTTTTTTTTTTTTTTTTTTTTTTTTTTTATTCTCCGTCCCGTTCAACAGCCGGATCCTATCGATATTCATTCTCGAACTCCCCGCGGGACACGGGTCCGCTCTTCAATTCTCGTCCCCGATCGGTCCACGCCTCGTTTCATGCCCTCGATCGGTCCACGGGCAAAATTCCACGCCCGATCGGTCCACGCGTCCGAGCAATACTATAGACGACGCGAGCGGCGTTGGACTTGTAATTTTTTTTTTTTTTTTTTTTTTTTATTCTCCGTCCCGTTCAACAGCCGGATCCTATCGATATTCATTCTCGAACTCCCCGCGGGACACGGGTCCGCTCTTCAATTCTCGACCCCGATCGGTCCACGCCTCGTTTCATGCCCTCGATCGGTCCACGGGCAAAATTCCACGCCCGATCGGTCCACGCGTCCGAGCAATACTATAGACGACGCGAGCGGCGTTGGACTTGTAATTTTTTTTTTTTTTTTTTTATTCTCCGTCCCGTTCAACAGCCGGATCCTATCGATATTCATTCTCGAACTCCCCGCGGGACACGGGTCCGCTCTTCAATTCTCGACCCCGATCGGTCCACGCCTCGTTTCATGCCCTCGATCGGTCCACGGGCAAAATTCCACGCCCGATCGGTCCACGCGTCCGAGCAATACTATAGACGACGCGAGCGGCGTTGGACTTGTAATTTTTTTTTTTTTTTTTTTTATTCTCCGTCCCGTTCAACAGCCGGATCCTATCGATATTCATTCTCGAACTCCCCGCGGGACACGAGTCCGCTCTTCAATTCTCGACCCCGATCGGTCCACGCCTCGTTTCATGCCCTCGATCGGTCCACGGGCAAAATTCCACGCCCGATCGGTCCACGCGTCCGAGCAATACTATAGACGACGCGAGCGGCGTTGGACTTGTAATTTTTTGTTTTTGTTTTTGTTTTTTTTTTTTATTCTCCGTCCCGTTCAACAGCCGGATCCTATCGATATTCATTCTCGAACTCCCCGCGGGACACGGGTCCGCTCTTCAATTCTCGACCCCGATCGGTCCACGCCTCGTTTCATGCCCTCGATCGGTCCACGGGCAAAATTCCACGCCCGATCGGTCCACGCGTCCGAGCAATACTATAGACGACGCGAGCGGCGTTGGACTTGTAATTTTTTTTTTTTTTTTTTTTTTTTATTCTCCGTCCCGTTCAACAGCCGGATCCTATCGATATTCATTCTCGAACTCCCCGCGGGACACGGGTCCGCTCTTCAATTCTCGACCCCGATCGGTCCACGCCTCGTTTCATGCCCTCGATCGGTCCACGGGCAAAATTCCACGCCCGATCGGTCCACGCGTCCGAGCAATACTATAGACGACGCGAGCGGCGTTGGACTTGTAATTTTTTTTTTTTTTTTTTTTATTCTCCGTCCCGTTCAACAGCCGGATCCTATCGATATTCATTCTCGAACTCCCCGCGGGACACGAGTCCGCTCTTCAATTCTCGACCCCGATCGGTCCACGCCTCGTTTCATGCCCTCGATCGGTCCACGGGCAAAATTCCACGCCCGATCGGTCCACGCGTCCGAGCAATACTATAGACGACGCGAGCGGCGTTGGACTTGTAATTTTTTGTTTTTGTTTTTGTTTTTTTTTTTTATTCTCCGTCCCGTTCAACAGCCGGATCCTATCGATATTCATTCTCGAACTCCCCGCGGGACACGGGTCCGCTCTTCAATTCTCGACCCCGATCGGTCCACGCCTCGTTTCATGCCCTCGATCGGTCCACGGGCAAAATTCCACGCCCGATCGGTCCACGCGTCCGAGCAATACTATAGACGACGCGAGCGGCGTTGGACTTGTAATTTTTTTTTTTTTTTTTTTTTTTTTTTTTTTTTTTTTTTATTCTCCGTCCCGTTCAACAGCCGGATCCTATCGATATTCATTCTCGAACTCCCCGCGGGACACGGGTCCGCTCTTCAATTCTCGACCCCGATCGGTCCACGCCTCGTTTCATGCCCTCGATCGGTCCACGGGCAAAATTCCACGCCCGATCGGTCCACGCGTCCGAGCAATACTATAGACGACGCGAGCGGCGTTGGACTTGTAATTTTTTTTTTTTTTTTTTTATTCTCCGTCCCGTTCAACAGCCGGATCCTATCGATATTCATTCTCGAACTCCCCGCGGGACACGGGTCCGCTCTTCAATTCTCGACCCCGATCGGTCCACGCCTCGTTTCATGCCCTCGATCGGTCCACGGGCAAAATTCCACGCCCGATCGGTCCACGCGTCCGAGCAATACTATAGACGACGCGAGCGGCGTTGGACTTGTAATTTTTTTTTTTTTTTTTTTTATTCTCCGTCCCGTTCAACAGCCGGATCCTATCGATATTCATTCTCGAACTCCCCGCGGGACACGAGTCCGCTCTTCAATTCTCGACCCCGATCGGTCCACGCCTCGTTTCATGCCCTCGATCGGTCCACGGGCAAAATTCCACGCCCGATCGGTCCACGCGTCCGAGCAATACTATAGACGACGCGAGCGGCGTTGGACTTGTAATTTTTTGTTTTTGTTTTTGTTTTTTTTTTTTTATTCTCCGTCCCGTTCAACAGCCGGATCCTATCGATATTCATTCTCGAACTCCCCGCGGGACACGGGTCCGCTCTTCAATTCTCGACCCCGATCGGTCCACGCCTCGTTTCATGCCCTCGATCGGTCCACGGGCAAAATTCCACGCCCGATCGGTCCACGCGTCCGAGCAATACTATAGACGACGCGAGCGGCGTTGGACTTGTAATTTTTTTTTTTTTTTTTTTTTTTTTTTTTTTTTTTTTTTATTCTCCGTCCCGTTCAACAGCCGGATCCTATCGATATTCATTCTCGAACTCCCCGCGGGACACGGGTCCGCTCTTCAATTCTCGACCCCGATCGGTCCACGCCTCGTTTCATGCCCTCGATCGGTCCACGGGCAAAATTCCACGCCCGATCGGTCCACGCGTCCGAGCAATACTATAGACGACGCGAGCGGCGTTGGACTTGTAATTTTTTTTTTTTTTTTTTATTCTCCGTCCCGTTCAACAGCCGGATCCTATCGATATTCATTCTCGAACTCCCCGCGGGACACGGGTCCGCTCTTCAATTCTCGACCCCGATCGGTCCACGCCTCGTTTCATGCCCTCGATCGGTCCACGGGCAAAATTCCACGCCCGATCGGTCCACGCGTCCGAGCAATACTATAGACGACGCGAGCGGCGTTGGACTTGTAATTTTTTTTTTTTTTTTTTTTATTCTCCGTCCCGTTCAACAGCCGGATCCTATCGATATTCATTCTCGAACTCCCCGCGGGACACGAGTCCGCTCTTCAATTCTCGACCCCGATCGGTCCACGCCTCGTTTCATGCCCTCGATCGGTCCACGGGCAAAATTCCACGCCCGATCGGTCCACGCGTCCGAGCAATACTATAGACGACGCGAGCGGCGTTGGACTTGTAATTTTTTGTTTTTGTTTTTGTTTTTTTTTTTTATTCTCCGTCCCGTTCAACAGCCGGATCCTATCGATATTCATTCTCGAACTCCCCGCGGGACACGGGTCCGCTCTTCAATTCTCGACCCCGATCGGTCCACGCCTCGTTTCATGCCCTCGATCGGTCCACGGGCAAAATTCCACGCCCGATCGGTCCACGCGTCCGAGCAATACTATAGACGACGCGAGCGGCGTTGGACTTGTAATTTTTTTTTTTTTTTTTTTTTTTTTTTTTTATTCTCCGTCCCGTTCAACAGCCGGATCCTATCGATATTCATTCTCGAACTCCCCGCGGGACACGGGTCCGCTCTTCAATTCTCGACCCCGATCGGTCCACGCCTCGTTTCATGCCCTCGATCGGTCCACGGGCAAAATTCCACGCCCGATCGGTCCACGCGTCCGAGCAATACTATAGACGACGCGAGCGGCGTCGGACTTGTAATTTTTTTTTTTTTTTTTTATTCTCCGTCCCGTTCAACAGCCGGATCCTATCGATATTCATTCTCGAACTCCCCGCGGGACACGGGTCCGCTCTTCAATTCTCGACCCCGATCGGTCCACGCCTCGTTTCATGCCCTCGATCGGTCCACGGGCAAAATTCCACGCCCGATCGGTCCACGCGTCCGAGCAATACTATAGACGACGCGAGCGGCGTTGGACTTGTAATTTTTTTTTTTTTTTTTTTTATTCTCCGTCCCGTTCAACAGCCGGATCCTATCGATATTCATTCTCGAACTCCCCGCGGGACACGAGTCCGCTCTTCAATTCTCGACCCCGATCGGTCCACGCCTCGTTTCATGCCCTCGATCGGTCCACGGGCAAAATTCCACGCCCGATCGGTCCACGCGTCCGAGCAATACTATAGACGACGCGAGCGGCTTGGACTTGTAATTTTTTGTTTTTGTTTTTGTTTTTTTTTTTTTATTCTCCGTCCCGTTCAACAGCCGGATCCTATCGATATTCATTCTCGAACTCCCCGCGGGACACGGGTCCGCTCTTCAATTCTCGACCCCGATCGGTCCACGCCTCGTTTCATGCCCTCGATCGGTCCACGGGCAAAATTCCACGCCCGATCGGTCCACGCGTCCGAGCAATACTATAGACGACGCGAGCGGCGTTGGACTTGTAATTTTTTTTTTTTTTTTTTTTTTTTTTTTTTATTCTCCGTCCCGTTCAACAGCCGGATCCTATCGATATTCATTCTCGAACTCCCCGCGGGACACGGGTCCGCTCTTCAATTCTCGACCCCGATCGGTCCACGCCTCGTTTCATGCCCTCGATCGGTCCACGGGCAAAATTCCACGCCCGATCGGTCCACGCGTCCGAGCAATACTATAGACGACGCGAGCGGCGTTGGACTTGTAATTTTTATTTTTATTTTTTATTCTCCGTCCCGTTCAACAGCCGGATCCTATCGATATTCATTCTCGAACTCCCCGCGGGACACGGGTCCGCTCTTCAATTCTCGACCCCGATCGGTCCACGCCTCGTTTCATGCCCTCGATCGGTCCACGGGCAAAATTCCACGCCCGATCGGTCCACGCGTCCGAGCAATACTATAGACGACGCGAGCGGCGTTGGACTTGTAATTTTTTTTTTTTTTTTTTTTATTCTCCGTCCCGTTCAACAGCCGGATCCTATCGATATTCATTCTCGAACTCCCCGCGGGACACGGGTCCGCTCTTCAATTCTCGACCCCGATCGGTCCACGCCTCGTTTCATGCCCTCGATCGGTCCACGGGCAAAATTCCACGCCCGATCGGTCCACGCGTCCGAGCAATACTATAGACGACGCGAGCGGCGTTGGACTTGTAATTTTTTTTTTTTTTTTTTTTTTTTTTTTTTATTCTCCGTCCCGTTCAACAGCCGGATCCTATCGATATTCATTCTCGAACTCCCCGCGGGACACGAGTCCGCTCTTCAATTCTCGACCCCGATCGGTCCACGCCTCGTTTCATGCCCTCGATCGGTCCACGGGCAAAATTCCACGCCCGATCGGTCCACGCGTCCGAGCAATACTATAGACGACGCGAGCGGCGTTGGACTTGTAATTTTTTTTTTTTTTTTTTTTTTTTTATTCTCCGTCCCGTTCAACAGCCGGATCCTATCGATATTCATTCTCGAACTCCCCGCGGGACACGGGTCCGCTCTTCAATTCTCGACCCCGATCGGTCCACGCCTCGTTTCATGCCCTCGATCGGTCCACGGGCAAAATTCCACGCCCGATCGGTCCACGCGTCCGAGCAATACTATAGACGACGCGAGCGGCGTTGGACTTGTAATTTTTTTTTTTTTTTTTTTTTTTTTTTTTATTCTCCGTCCCGTTCAACAGCCGGATCCTATCGATATTCATTCTCGAACTCCCCGCGGGACACGGGTCCGCTCTTCAATTCTCGACCCCGATCGGTCCACGCCTCGTTTCATGCCCTCGATCGGTCCACGGGCAAAATTCCACGCCCGATCGGTCCACGCGTCCGAGCAATACTATAGACGACGCGAGCGGCGTTGGACTTGTAATTTTTTTTTTTTTTTTTTTTTGTTTTTTATTCTCCGTCCCGTTCAACAGCCGGATCCTATCGATATTCATTCTCGAACTCCCCGCGGGACACGGGTCCGCTCTTCAATTCTCGACCCCGATCGGTCCACGCCTCGTTTCATGCCCTCGATCGGTCCACGGGCAAAATTCCACGCCCGATCGGTCCACGCGTCCGAGCAATACTATAGACGACGCGAGCGGCGTTGGACTTGTAATTTTTTTTTTTTTTTTTTTTTTTTTAATTCTCCGTCCCGTTCAACAGCCGGATCCTATCGATATTCATTCTCGAACTCCCCGCGGGACACGGGTCCGCTCTTCAATTCTCGACCCCGATCGGTCCACGCCTCGTTTCATGCCCTCGATCGGTCCACGGGCAAAATTCCACGCCCGATCGGTCCACGCGTCCGAGCAATACTATAGACGACGCGAGCGGCGTTGGACTTGTAATTTTTTTTTTTTTTTTTTTTTTTTTTTTTTTTTTTTCTCCGTCCCGTTCAACAGCCGGATCCTGTCGATATTCATTCTCGAACTCCCCGCGGGACACGAGTCCGTTCTTCAATTCTCGACCCCGATCGGTCCACGCCTCGTTTCATGCCCTCGATCGGTCCACGGGCAAAATTCCACGCCCGATCGGTCCACGCGTCCGAGCAATACTATAGACGACGCGAGCGGCGTTGGACTTGTAATTTTTTTTTTTTTTTTTTTTTTTTTTTTTTTTTTATTCTCCGTCCCGTTCAACAGCCGGATCCTGTCGATATTCATTCTCGAACTCCCCGCGGGACACGAGTCCGCTCTTCAATTCTCGACCCCGATCGGTCCACGCCTCGTTTCATGCCCTCGATCGGTCCACGGGCAAAATTCCACGCCCGATCGGTCCACGCGTCCGAGCAATACTATAGATGACGCGAGCGGCGTTGGACTTGTAATTTTTTTTTTTTTTTTTTTTTTTTTTTTTATTCTCCGTCCCGTTCAACAGCCGGATCCTATCGATATTCATTCTCGAACTCCCCGCGGGACACGGGTCCGCTCTTCAATTCTCGACCCCGATCGGTCCACGCCTCGTTTCATGCCCTCGATCGGTCCACGGGCAAAATTCCACGCCCGATCGGTCCACGCGTCCGAGCAATACTATAGACGACGCGAGCGGCGTTGGACTTGTAATTTTTTTTTTTTTTTTTTTTTTTTTTTTTATTCTCCGTCCCGTTCAACAGCCGGATCCTATCGATATTCATTCTCGAACTCCCCGCGGGACACGGGTCCGCTCTTCAATTCTCGACCCCGATCGGTCCACGCCTCGTTTCATGCCCTCGATCGGTCCACGGGCAAAATTCCACGCCCGATCGGTCCACGCGTCCGAGCAATACTATAGACGACGCGAGCGGCGTTGGACTTGTAATTTTTTTTTTTTTTTTTTTTTTTTTTTTTTTTTTTTTTTTATTCTCCGTCCCGTTCAACAGCCGGATCCTATCGATATTCATTCTCGAACTCCCCGCGGGACACGGGTCCGCTCTTCAATTCTCGACCCCGATCGGTCCACGCCTCGTTTCATGCCCTCGATCGGTCCACGGGCAAAATTCCACGCCCGATCGGTCCACGCGTCCGAGCAATACTATAGACGACGCGAGCGGCGTTGGACTTGTAATTTTTTTTTTTTTTTTTTTTTTTTTTTATTCTCCGTCCCGTTCAACAGCCGGATCCTATCGATATTCATTCTCGAACTCCCCGCGGGACACGGGTCCGCTCTTCAATTCTCGACCCCGATCGGTCCACGCCTCGTTTCATGCCCTCGATCGGTCCACGGGCAAAATTCCACGCCCGATCGGTCCACGCGTCCGAGCAATACTATAGACGACGCGAGCGGCGTTGGACTTGTAATTTTTTTTTTTTTTTTTTTTTTTTTATTCTCCGTCCCGTTCAACAGCCGGATCCTATCGATATTCATTCTCGAACTCCCCGCCGGACACGGGTCCGCTCTTCAATTCTCGACCCCGATCGGTCCACGCCTCGTTTCATGCCCTCGATCGGTCCACGGGCAAAATTCCACGCCCGATCGGTCCACGCGTCCGAGCAATACTATAGATGACGCGAGCGGCGTTGGACTTGTAATTTTTTTTTTTTTTTTTTTTTTTTTTTTATTCTCCGTCCCGTTCAACAGCCGGATCCTATCGATATTCATTCTCGAACTCCCCGCGGGACACGGGTCCGCTCTTCAATTCTCGACCCCGATCGGTCCACGCCTCGTTTCATGCCCTCGATCGGTCCACGGGCAAAATTCCACGCCCGATCGGTCCACGCGTCCGAGCAATACTATAGACGACGCGAGCGGCGTTGGACTTGTAATTTTTTTTTTTTTTTTTTTTTTTTTTTTTTTTTTTTTTTATTCTCCGTCCCGTTCAACAGCCGGATCCTATCGATATTCATTCTCGAACTCCCCGCGGGACACGGGTCCGCTCTTCAATTCTCGACCCCGATCGGTCCACGCCTCGTTTCATGCCCTCGATCGGTCCACGGGCAAAATTCCACGCCCGATCGGTCCACGCGTCCGAGCAATACTATAGACGACGCGAGCGGCGTTGGACTTGTAATTTTTTTTTTTTTTTTTTTTTTTTTTATTCTCCGTCCCGTTCAACAGCCGGATCCTATCGATATTCATTCTCGAACTCCCCGCGGGACACGGGTCCGCTCTTCAATTCTCGACCCCGATCGGTCCACGCCTCGTTTCATGCCCTCGATCGGTCCACGGGCAAAATTCCACGCCCGATCGGTCCACGCGTCCGAGCAATACTATAGACGACGCGAGCGGCGTTGGACTTGTAATTTTTTTTTTTTTTTTTTTTTTTTTTTTTTTTTTTTTTTTATTCTCCGTCCCGTTCAACAGCCGGATCCTATCGATATTCATTCTCGAACTCCCCGCGGGACACGGGTCCGCTCTTCAATTCTCGACCCCGATCGGTCCACGCCTCGTTTCATGCCCTCGATCGGTCCACGGGCAAAATTCCACGCCCGATCGGTCCACGCGTCCGAGCAATACTATAGACGACGCGAGCGGCGTTGGACTTGTAATTTTTTTTTTTTTTTTTTTTTTTTTTTATTCTCCGTCCCGTTCAACAGCCGGATCCTATCGATATTCATTCTCGAACTCCCCGCGGGACACGGGTCCGCTCTTCAATTCTCGACCCCGATCGGTCCACGCCTCGTTTCATGCCCTCGATCGGTCCACGGGCAAAATTCCACGCCCGATCGGTCCACGCGTCCGAGCAATACTATAGACGACGCGAGCGGCGTTGGACTTGTAATTTTTTTTTTTTTTTTTTTTTTTTTATTCTCCGTCCCGTTCAACAGCCGGATCCTATCGATATTCATTCTCGAACTCCCCGCCGGACACGGGTCCGCTCTTCAATTCTCGACCCCGATCGGTCCACGCCTCGTTTCATGCCCTCGATCGGTCCACGGGCAAAATTCCACGCCCGATCGGTCCACGCGTCCGAGCAATACTATAGATGACGCGAGCGGCGTTGGACTTGTAATTTTTTTTTTTTTTTTTTTTTTTTTTTTTATTCTCCGTCCCGTTCAACAGCCGGATCCTATCGATATTCATTCTCGAACTCCCCGCGGGACACGGGTCCGCTCTTCAATTCTCGACCCCGATCGGTCCACGCCTCGTTTCATGCCCTCGATCGGTCCACGGGCAAAATTCCACGCCCGATCGGTCCACGCGTCCGAGCAATACTATAGACGACGCGAGCGGCGTTGGACTTGTAATTTTTTTTTTTTTTTTTTTTTTTTTTTTTTTTTTTTTTATTCTCCGTCCCGTTCAACAGCCGGATCCTATCGATATTCATTCTCGAACTCCCCGCGGGACACGGGTCCGCTCTTCAATTCTCGACCCCGATCGGTCCACGCCTCGTTTCATGCCCTCGATCGGTCCACGGGCAAAATTCCACGCCCGATCGGTCCACGCGTCCGAGCAATACTATAGACGACGCGAGCGGCGTTGGACTTGTAATTTTTTTTTTTTTTTTTTTTTTTTTATTCTCCGTCCCGTTCAACAGCCGGATCCTATCGATATTCATTCTCGAACTCCCCGCGGGACACGGGTCCGCTCTTCAATTCTCGACCCCGATCGGTCCACGCCTCGTTTCATGCCCTCGATCGGTCCACGGGCAAAATTCCACGCCCGATCGGTCCACGCGTCCGAGCAATACTATAGACGACGCGAGCGGCGTTGGACTTGTAATTTTTTTTTTTTTTTTTTTTTTTTATTCTCCGTCCCGTTCAACAGCCGGATCCTATCGATATTCATTCTCGAACTCCCCGCGGGACACGGGTCCGCTCTTCAATTCTCGACCCCGATCGGTCCACGCCTCGTTTCATGCCCTCGATCGGTCCACGGGCAAAATTCCACGCCCGATCGGTCCACGCGTCCGAGCAATACTATAGACGACGCGAGCGGCGTTGGACTTGTAATTTTTTTTTTTTTTTTTTTTTTTTTTATTCTCCGTCCCGTTCAACAGCCGGATCCTATCGATATTCATTCTCGAACTCCCCGCGGGACACGGGTCCGCTCTTCAATTCTCGACCCCGATCGGTCCACGCCTCGTTTCATGCCCTCGATCGGTCCACGGGCAAAATTCCACGCCCGATCGGTCCACGCGTCCGAGCAATACTATAGACGACGCGAGCGGCGTTGGACTTGTAATTTTTTTTTTTTTTTTTTTTTTTTTATTCTCCGTCCCGTTCAACAGCCGGATCCTATCGATATTCATTCTCGAACTCCCCGCCGGACACGGGTCCGCTCTTCAATTCTCGACCCCGATCGGTCCACGCCTCGTTTCATGCCCTCGATCGGTCCACGGGCAAAATTCCACGCCCGATCGGTCCACGCGTCCGAGCAATACTATAGATGACGCGAGCGGCGTTGGACTTGTAATTTTTTTTTTTTTTTTTTTTTTTTTTTTATTCTCCGTCCCGTTCAACAGCCGGATCCTATCGATATTCATTCTCGAACTCCCCGCGGGACACGGGTCCGCTCTTCAATTCTCGACCCCGATCGGTCCACGCCTCGTTTCATGCCCTCGATCGGTCCACGGGCAAAATTCCACGCCCGATCGGTCCACGCGTCCGAGCAATACTATAGACGACGCGAGCGGCGTTGGACTTGTAATTTTTTTTTTTTTTTTTTTTTTTTTTTTTTTTTTTTTATTCTCCGTCCCGTTCAACAGCCGGATCCTATCGATATTCATTCTCGAACTCCCCGCGGGACACGGGTCCGCTCTTCAATTTCGACCCCGATCGGTCCACGCCTCGTTTCATGCCCTCGATCGGTCCACGGGCAAAATTCCACGCCCGATCGGTCCACGCGTCCGAGCAATACTATAGACGACGCGAGCGGCGTTGGACTTGTAATTTTTTTTTTTTTTTTTTTTTTTTTATTCTCCGTCCCGTTCAACAGCCGGATCCTATCGATATTCATTCTCGAACTCCCCGCGGGACACGGGTCCGCTCTTCAATTCTCGACCCCGATCGGTCCACGCCTCGTTTCATGCCCTCGATCGGTCCACGGGCAAAATTCCACGCCCGATCGGTCCACGCGTCCGAGCAATACTATAGACGACGCGAGCGGCGTTGGACTTGTAATTTTTTTTTTTTTTTTTTTTTTTTATTCTCCGTCCCGTTCAACAGCCGGATCCTATCGATATTCATTCTCGAACTCCCCGCGGGACACGGGTCCGCTCTTCAATTCTCGACCCCGATCGGTCCACGCCTCGTTTCATGCCCTCGATCGGTCCACGGGCAAAATTCCACGCCCGATCGGTCCACGCGTCCGAGCAATACTATAGACGACGCGAGCGGCGTTGGACTTGTAATTTTTTTTTTTTTTTTTTTTATTCTCCGTCCCGTTCAACAGCCGGATCCTATCGATATTCATTCTCGAACTCCCCGCGGGACACGGGTCCGCTCTTCAATTCTCGACCCCGATCGGTTCACGCCTCGTTTCATGCCCTCGATCGGTCCACGGGCAAAATTCCACGCCCGATCGGTCCACGCGTCCGAGCAATACTATAGACGACGCGAGCGGCGTTGGACTTGTAATTTTTTTTTTTTTTTTTTTTTTTTTTTTTTATTCTCCGTCCCGTTCAACAGCCGGATCCTATCGATATTCATTCTCGAACTCCCCGCGGGACACGAGTCCGCTCTTCAATTCTCGACCCCGATCGGTCCACGCCTCGTTTCATGCCCTCGATCGGTCCACGGGCAAAATTCCACGCCCGATCGGTCCACGCGTCCGAGCAATACTATAGACGACGCGAGCGGCGTTGGACTTGTAATTTTTTTTTTTTTTTTTTTTTATTCTCCGTCCCGTTCAACAGCCGGATCCTATCGATATTCATTCTCGAACTCCCCGCGGGACACGAGTCCGCTCTTCAATTCTCGACCCCGATCGGTCCACGCCTCGTTTCATGCCCTCGATCGGTCCACGGGCAAAATTCCACGCCCGATCGGTCCACGCGTCCGAGCAATACTATAGACGACGCGAGCGGCGTTGGACTTGTAATTTTTTGTTTTTGTTTTTGTTTTTTTTTTTTATTCTCCGTCCCGTTCAACAGCCGGATCCTATCGATATTCATTCTCGAACTCCCCGCGGGACACGGGTCCGCTCTTCAATTCTCGACCCCGATCGGTCCACGCCTCGTTTCATGCCCTCGATCAGTCCACGGGCAAAATTCCACGCCCGATCGGTCCACGCGTCCGAGCAATACTATAGACGACGCGAGCGGCGTTGGACTTGTAATTTTTTTTTTTTTTTTTTTTTTTTTTTTTTTTTTTTTTATTCTCCGTCCCGTTCAACAGCCGGATCCTATCGATATTCATTCTCGAACTCCCCGCGGGACACGGGTCCGCTCTTCAATTCTCGTCCCCGATCGGTCCACGCCTCGTTTCATGCCCTCGATCGGTCCACGGGCAAAATTCCACGCCCGATCGGTCCACGCGTCCGAGCAATACTATAGACGACGCGAGCGGCGTTGGACTTGTAATTTTTTTTTTTTTTTTTTTTTTTTATTCTCCGTCCCGTTCAACAGCCGGATCCTATCGATATTCATTCTCGAACTCCCCGCGGGACACGGGTCCGCTCTTCAATTCTCGACCCCGATCGGTCCACGCCTCGTTTCATGCCCTCGATCGGTCCACGGGCAAAATTCCACGCCCGATCGGTCCACGCGTCCGAGCAATACTATAGACGACGCGAGCGGCGTTGGACTTGTAATTTTTTTTTTTTTTTTTTTATTCTCCGTCCCGTTCAACAGCCGGATCCTATCGATATTCATTCTCGAACTCCCCGCGGGACACGGGTCCGCTCTTCAATTCTCGACCCCGATCGGTCCACGCCTCGTTTCATGCCCTCGATCGGTCCACGGGCAAAATTCCACGCCCGATCGGTCCACGCGTCCGAGCAATACTATAGACGACGCGAGCGGCGTTGGACTTGTAATTTTTTTTTTTTTTTTTTTTATTCTCCGTCCCGTTCAACAGCCGGATCCTATCGATATTCATTCTCGAACTCCCCGCGGGACACGGGTCCGCTCTTCAATTCTCGACCCCGATCGGTCCACGCCTCGTTTCATGCCCTCGATCGGTCCACGGGCAAAATTCCACGCCCGATCGGTCCACGCGTCCGAGCAATACTATAGACGACGCGAGCGGCGTTGGACTTGTAATTTTTTTTTTTTTTTTTTTTTTTTTTTTTTTTTTTTTTATTCTCCGTCCCGTTCAACAGCCGGATCCTATCGATATTCATTCTCGAACTCCCCGCGGGACACGGGTCCGCTCTTCAATTCTCGTCCCCGATCGGTCCACGCCTCGTTTCATGCCCTCGATCGGTCCACGGGCAAAATTCCACGCCCGATCGGTCCACGCGTCCGAGCAATACTATAGACGACGCGAGCGGCGTTGGACTTGTAATTTTTTTTTTTTTTTTTTTTTTTTATTCTCCGTCCCGTTCAACAGCCGGATCCTATCGATATTCATTCTCGAACTCCCCGCGGGACACGGGTCCGCTCTTCAATTCTCGACCCCGATCGGTCCACGCCTCGTTTCATGCCCTCGATCGGTCCACGGGCAAAATTCCACGCCCGATCGGTCCACGCGTCCGAGCAATACTATAGACGACGCGAGCGGCGTTGGACTTGTAATTTTTTTTTTTTTTTTTTATTCTCCGTCCCGTTCAACAGCCGGATCCTATCGATATTCATTCTCGAACTCCCCGCGGGACACGGGTCCGCTCTTCAATTCTCGACCCCGATCGGTCCACGCCTCGTTTCATGCCCTCGATCGGTCCACGGGCAAAATTCCACGCCCGATCGGTCCACGCGTCCGAGCAATACTATAGACGACGCGAGCGGCGTTGGACTTGTAATTTTTTTTTTTTTTTTTTTTATTCTCCGTCCCGTTCAACAGCCGGATCCTATCGATATTCATTCTCGAACTCCCCGCGGGACACGAGTCCGCTCTTCAATTCTCGACCCCGATCGGTCCACGCCTCGTTTCATGCCCTCGATCGGTCCACGGGCAAAATTCCACGCCCGATCGGTCCACGCGTCCGAGCAATACTATAGACGACGCGAGCGGCGTTGGACTTGTAATTTTTTGTTTTTGTTTTTGTTTTTTTTTTTTATTCTCCGTCCCGTTCAACAGCCGGATCCTATCGATATTCATTCTCGAACTCCCCGCGGGACACGGGTCCGCTCTTCAATTCTCGACCCCGATCGGTCCACGCCTCGTTTCATGCCCTCGATCGGTCCACGGGCAAAATTCCACGCCCGATCGGTCCACGCGTCCGAGCAATACTATAGACGACGCGAGCGGCGTTGGACTTGTAATTTTTTTTTTTTTTTTTTTTTTTTATTCTCCGTCCCGTTCAACAGCCGGATCCTATCGATATTCATTCTCGAACTCCCCGCGGGACACGGGTCCGCTCTTCAATTCTCGACCCCGATCGGTCCACGCCTCGTTTCATGCCCTCGATCGGTCCACGGGCAAAATTCCACGCCCGATCGGTCCACGCGTCCGAGCAATACTATAGACGACGCGAGCGGCGTTGGACTTGTAATTTTTTTTTTTTTTTTTTTTATTCTCCGTCCCGTTCAACAGCCGGATCCTATCGATATTCATTCTCGAACTCCCCGCGGGACACGAGTCCGCTCTTCAATTCTCGACCCCGATCGGTCCACGCCTCGTTTCATGCCCTCGATCGGTCCACGGGCAAAATTCCACGCCCGATCGGTCCACGCGTCCGAGCAATACTATAGACGACGCGAGCGGCGTTGGACTTGTAATTTTTTGTTTTTGTTTTTGTTTTTTTTTTTTTATTCTCCGTCCCGTTCAACAGCCGGATCCTATCGATATTCATTCTCGAACTCCCCGCGGGACACGGGTCCGCTCTTCAATTCTCGACCCCGATCGGTCCACGCCTCGTTTCATGCCCTCGATCGGTCCACGGGCAAAATTCCACGCCCGATCGGTCCACGCGTCCGAGCAATACTATAGACGACGCGAGCGGCGTTGGACTTGTAATTTTTTTTTTTTTTTTTTTTATTCTCCGTCCCGTTCAACAGCCGGATCCTATCGATATTCATTCTCGAACTCCCCGCGGGACACGAGTCCGCTCTTCAATTCTCGACCCCGATCGGTCCACGCCTCGTTTCATGCCCTCGATCGGTCCACGGGCAAAATTCCACGCCCGATCGGTCCACGCGTCCGAGCAATACTATAGACGACGCGAGCGGCGTTGGACTTGTAATTTTTTGTTTTTGTTTTTGTTTTTTTTTTTTTATTCTCCGTCCCGTTCAACAGCCGGATCCTATCGATATTCATTCTCGAACTCCCCGCGGGACACGGGTCCGCTCTTCAATTCTCGACCCCGATCGGTCCACGCCTCGTTTCATGCCCTCGATCGGTCCACGGGCAAAATTCCACGCCCGATCGGTCCACGCGTCCGAGCAATACTATAGACGACGCGAGCGGCGTTGGACTTGTAATTTTTTTTTTTTTTTTTTTTTTTTATTCTCCGTCCCGTTCAACAGCCGGATCCTATCGATATTCATTCTCGAACTCCCCGCGGGACACGGGTCCGCTCTTCAATTCTCGACCCCGATCGGTCCACGCCTCGTTTCATGCCCTCGATCGGTCCACGGGCAAAATTCCACGCCCGATCGGTCCACGCGTCCGAGCAATACTATAGACGACGCGAGCGGCGTTGGACTTGTAATTTTTTTTTTTTTTTTTTTTATTCTCCGTCCCGTTCAACAGCCGGATCCTATCGATATTCATTCTCGAACTCCCCGCGGGACACGAGTCCGCTCTTCAATTCTCGACCCCGATCGGTCCACGCCTCGTTTCATGCCCTCGATCGGTCCACGGGCAAAATTCCACGCCCGATCGGTCCACGCGTCCGAGCAATACTATAGACGACGCGAGCGGCGTTGGACTTGTAATTTTTTGTTTTTGTTTTTGTTTTTTTTTTTTTATTCTCCGTCCCGTTCAACAGCCGGATCCTATCGATATTCATTCTCGAACTCCCCGCGGGACACGGGTCCGCTCTTCAATTCTCGACCCCGATCGGTCCACGCCTCGTTTCATGCCCTCGATCGGTCCACGGGCAAAATTCCACGCCCGATCGGTCCACGCGTCCGAGCAATACTATAGACGACGCGAGCGGCGTTGGACTTGTAATTTTTTTTTTTTTTTTTTTTTTTTTTTTTTTTTTTTTTTATTCTCCGTCCCGTTCAACAGCCGGATCCTATCGATATTCATTCTCGAACTCCCCGCGGGACACGGGTCCGCTCTTCAATTCTCGACCCCGATCGGTCCACGCCTCGTTTCATGCCCTCGATCGGTCCACGGGCAAAATTCCACGCCCGATCGGTCCACGCGTCCGAGCAATACTATAGACGACGCGAGCGGCGTTGGACTTGTAATTTTTTTTTTTTTTTTTTTATTCTCCGTCCCGTTCAACAGCCGGATCCTATCGATATTCATTCTCGAACTCCCCGCGGGACACGGGTCCGCTCTTCAATTCTCGACCCCGATCGGTCCACGCCTCGTTTCATGCCCTCGATCGGTCCACGGGCAAAATTCCACGCCCGATCGGTCCACGCGTCCGAGCAATACTATAGACGACGCGAGCGGCGTTGGACTTGTAATTTTTTTTTTTTTTTTTTTTATTCTCCGTCCCGTTCAACAGCCGGATCCTATCGATATTCATTCTCGAACTCCCCGCGGGACACGAGTCCGCTCTTCAATTCTCGACCCCGATCGGTCCACGCCTCGTTTCATGCCCTCGATCGGTCCACGGGCAAAATTCCACGCCCGATCGGTCCACGCGTCCGAGCAATACTATAGACGACGCGAGCGGCGTTGGACTTGTAATTTTTTGTTTTTGTTTTTGTTTTTTTTTTTTTATTCTCCGTCCCGTTCAACAGCCGGATCCTATCGATATTCATTCTCGAACTCCCCGCGGGACACGGGTCCGCTCTTCAATTCTCGACCCCGATCGGTCCACGCCTCGTTTCATGCCCTCGATCGGTCCACGGGCAAAATTCCACGCCCGATCGGTCCACGCGTCCGAGCAATACTATAGACGACGCGAGCGGCGTTGGACTTGTAATTTTTTTTTTTTTTTTTTTTTTTTTTTTTTTTTTTTTTATTCTCCGTCCCGTTCAACAGCCGGATCCTATCGATATTCATTCTCGAACTCCCCGCGGGACACGGGTCCGCTCTTCAATTCTCGACCCCGATCGGTCCACGCCTCGTTTCATGCCCTCGATCGGTCCACGGGCAAAATTCCACGCCCGATCGGTCCACGCGTCCGAGCAATACTATAGACGACGCGAGCGGCGTTGGACTTGTAATTTTTTTTTTTTTTTTTTATTCTCCGTCCCGTTCAACAGCCGGATCCTATCGATATTCATTCTCGAACTCCCCGCGGGACACGGGTCCGCTCTTCAATTCTCGACCCCGATCGGTCCACGCCTCGTTTCATGCCCTCGATCGGTCCACGGGCAAAATTCCACGCCCGATCGGTCCACGCGTCCGAGCAATACTATAGACGACGCGAGCGGCGTTGGACTTGTAATTTTTTTTTTTTTTTTTTTTATTCTCCGTCCCGTTCAACAGCCGGATCCTATCGATATTCATTCTCGAACTCCCCGCGGGACACGAGTCCGCTCTTCAATTCTCGACCCCGATCGGTCCACGCCTCGTTTCATGCCCTCGATCGGTCCACGGGCAAAATTCCACGCCCGATCGGTCCACGCGTCCGAGCAATACTATAGACGACGCGAGCGGCGTTGGACTTGTAATTTTTTGTTTTTGTTTTTGTTTTTTTTTTTTTATTCTCCGTCCCGTTCAACAGCCGGATCCTATCGATATTCATTCTCGAACTCCCCGCGGGACACGGGTCCGCTCTTCAATTCTCGACCCCGATCGGTCCACGCCTCGTTTCATGCCCTCGATCGGTCCACGGGCAAAATTCCACGCCCGATCGGTCCACGCGTCCGAGCAATACTATAGACGACGCGAGCGGCGTTGGACTTGTAATTTTTTTTTTTTTTTTTTTTTTTTTTTTTTATTCTCCGTCCCGTTCAACAGCCGGATCCTATCGATATTCATTCTCGAACTCCCCGCGGGACACGGGTCCGCTCTTCAATTCTCGACCCCGATCGGTCCACGCCTCGTTTCATGCCCTCGATCGGTCCACGGGCAAAATTCCACGCCCGATCGGTCCACGCGTCCGAGCAATACTATAGACGACGCGAGCGGCGTCGGACTTGTAATTTTTTTTTTTTTTTTTTATTCTCCGTCCCGTTCAACAGCCGGATCCTATCGATATTCATTCTCGAACTCCCCGCGGGACACGGGTCCGCTCTTCAATTCTCGACCCCGATCGGTCCACGCCTCGTTTCATGCCCTCGATCGGTCCACGGGCAAAATTCCACGCCCGATCGGTCCACGCGTCCGAGCAATACTATAGACGACGCGAGCGGCGTTGGACTTGTAATTTTTTTTTTTTTTTTTTTTATTCTCCGTCCCGTTCAACAGCCGGATCCTATCGATATTCATTCTCGAACTCCCCGCGGGACACGAGTCCGCTCTTCAATTCTCGACCCCGATCGGTCCACGCCTCGTTTCATGCCCTCGATCGGTCCACGGGCAAAATTCCACGCCCGATCGGTCCACGCGTCCGAGCAATACTATAGACGACGCGAGCGGCTTGGACTTGTAATTTTTTGTTTTTGTTTTTGTTTTTTTTTTTTTATTCTCCGTCCCGTTCAACAGCCGGATCCTATCGATATTCATTCTCGAACTCCCCGCAGGACACGGGTCCGCTCTTCAATTCTCGACCCCGATCGGTCCACGCCTCGTTTCATGCCCTCGATCGGTCCACGGGCAAAATTCCACGCCCGATCGGTCCACGCGTCCGAGCAATACTATAGACGACGCGAGCGGCGTTGGACTTGTAATTTTTTTTTTTTTTTTTTTTTTTTTTTTTATTCTCCGTCCCGTTCAACAGCCGGATCCTATCGATATTCATTCTCGAACTCCCCGCGGGACACGGGTCCGCTCTTCAATTCTCGACCCCGATCGGTCCACGCCTCGTTTCATGCCCTCGATCGGTCCACGGGCAAAATTCCACGCCCGATCGGTCCACGCGTCCGAGCAATACTATAGACGACGCGAGCGGCGTTGGACTTGTAATTTTTATTTTTATTTTTTATTCTCCGTCCCGTTCAACAGCCGGATCCTATCGATATTCATTCTCGAACTCCCCGCGGGACACGGGTCCGCTCTTCAATTCTCGACCCCGATCGGTCCACGCCTCGTTTCATGCCCTCGATCGGTCCACGGGCAAAATTCCACGCCCGATCGGTCCACGCGTCCGAGCAATACTATAGACGACGCGAGCGGCGTTGGACTTGTAATTTTTTTTTTTTTTTTTTTTATTCTCCGTCCCGTTCAACAGCCGGATCCTATCGATATTCATTCTCGAACTCCCCGCGGGACACGGGTCCGCTCTTCAATTCTCGACCCCGATCGGTCCACGCCTCGTTTCATGCCCTCGATCGGTCCACGGGCAAAATTCCACGCCCGATCGGTCCACGCGTCCGAGCAATACTATAGACGACGCGAGCGGCGTTGGACTTGTAATTTTTTTTTTTTTTTTTTTTTTTTTTTTTTATTCTCCGTCCCGTTCAACAGCCGGATCCTATCGATATTCATTCTCGAACTCCCCGCGGGACACGAGTCCGCTCTTCAATTCTCGACCCCGATCGGTCCACGCCTCGTTTCATGCCCTCGATCGGTCCACGGGCAAAATTCCACGCCCGATCGGTCCACGCGTCCGAGCAATACTATAGACGACGCGAGCGGCGTTGGACTTGTAATTTTTTTTTTTTTTTTTTTTTTTTTATTCTCCGTCCCGTTCAACAGCCGGATCCTATCGATATTCATTCTCGAACTCCCCGCGGGACACGGGTCCGCTCTTCAATTCTCGACCCCGATCGGTCCACGCCTCGTTTCATGCCCTCGATCGGTCCACGGGCAAAATTCCACGCCCGATCGGTCCACGCGTCCGAGCAATACTATAGACGACGCGAGCGGCGTTGGACTTGTAATTTTTTTTTTTTTTTTTTTTTTTTTTTTTATTCTCCGTCCCGTTCAACAGCCGGATCCTATCGATATTCATTCTCGAACTCCCCGCGGGACACGGGTCCGCTCTTCAATTCTCGACCCCGATCGGTCCACGCCTCGTTTCATGCCCTCGATCGGTCCACGGGCAAAATTCCACGCCCGATCGGTCCACGCGTCCGAGCAATACTATAGACGACGCGAGCGGCGTTGGACTTGTAATTTTTTTTTTTTTTTTTTTTTTGTTTTTTATTCTCCGTCCCGTTCAACAGCCGGATCCTATCGATATTCATTCTCGAACTCCCCGCGGGACACGGGTCCGCTCTTCAATTCTCGACCCCGATCGGTCCACGCCTCGTTTCATGCCCTCGATCGGTCCACGGGCAAAATTCCACGCCCGATCGGTCCACGCGTCCGAGCAATACTATAGACGACGCGAGCGGCGTTGGACTTGTAATTTTTTTTTTTTTTTTTTTTTTTTTAATTCTCCGTCCCGTTCAACAGCCGGATCCTATCGATATTCATTCTCGAACTCCCCGCGGGACACGGGTCCGCTCTTCAATTCTCGACCCCGATCGGTCCACGCCTCGTTTCATGCCCTCGATCGGTCCACGGGCAAAATTCCACGCCCGATCGGTCCACGCGTCCGAGCAATACTATAGACGACGCGAGCGGCGTTGGACTTGTAATTTTTTTTTTTTTTTTTTTTTTTTTTTTTTTTTTTTCTCCGTCCCGTTCAACAGCCGGATCCTGTCGATATTCATTCTCGAACTCCCCGCGGGACACGAGTCCGCTCTTCAATTCTCGACCCCGATCGGTCCACGCCTCGTTTCATGCCCTCGATCGGTCCACGGGCAAAATTCCACGCCCGATCGGTCCACGCGTCCGAGCAATACTATAGACGACGCGAGCGGCGTTGGACTTGTAATTTTTTTTTTTTTTTTTTTTTTTTTTTTTTTTTTATTCTCCGTCCCGTTCAACAGCCGGATCCTGTCGATATTCATTCTCGAACTCCCCGCGGGACACGAGTCCGCTCTTCAATTCTCGACCCCGATCGGTCCACGCCTCGTTTCATGCCCTCGATCGGTCCACGGGCAAAATTCCACGCCCGATCGGTCCACGCGTCCGAGCAATACTATAGATGACGCGAGCGGCGTTGGACTTGTAATTTTTTTTTTTTTTTTTTTTTTTTTTTTTATTCTCCGTCCCGTTCAACAGCCGGATCCTATCGATATTCATTCTCGAACTCCCCGCGGGACACGGGTCCGCTCTTCAATTCTCGACCCCGATCGGTCCACGCCTCGTTTCATGCCCTCGATCGGTCCACGGGCAAAATTCCACGCCCGATCGGTCCACGCGTCCGAGCAATACTATAGACGACGCGAGCGGCGTTGGACTTGTAATTTTTTTTTTTTTTTTTTTTTTTTTTTTTATTCTCCGTCCCGTTCAACAGCCGGATCCTATCGATATTCATTCTCGAACTCCCCGCGGGACACGGGTCCGCTCTTCAATTCTCGACCCCGATCGGTCCACGCCTCGTTTCATGCCCTCGATCGGTCCACGGGCAAAATTCCACGCCCGATCGGTCCACGCGTCCGAGCAATACTATAGACGACGCGAGCGGCGTTGGACTTGTAATTTTTTTTTTTTTTTTTTTTTTTTTTTTTTTTTTTTTTTTATTCTCCGTCCCGTTCAACAGCCGGATCCTATCGATATTCATTCTCGAACTCCCCGCGGGACACGGGTCCGCTCTTCAATTCTCGACCCCGATCGGTCCACGCCTCGTTTCATGCCCTCGATCGGTCCACGGGCAAAATTCCACGCCCGATCGGTCCACGCGTCCGAGCAATACTATAGACGACGCGAGCGGCGTTGGACTTGTAATTTTTTTTTTTTTTTTTTTTTTTTTTTATTCTCCGTCCCGTTCAACAGCCGGATCCTATCGATATTCATTCTCGAACTCCCCGCCGGACACGGGTCCGCTCTTCAATTCTCGACCCCGATCGGTCCACGCCTCGTTTCATGCCCTCGATCGGTCCACGGGCAAAATTCCACGCCCGATCGGTCCACGCGTCCGAGCAATACTATAGATGACGCGAGCGGCGTTGGACTTGTAATTTTTTTTTTTTTTTTTTTTTTTTTTTTTATTCTCCGTCCCGTTCAACAGCCGGATCCTATCGATATTCATTCTCGAACTCCCCGCGGGACACGGGTCCGCTCTTCAATTCTCGACCCCGATCGGTCCACGCCTCGTTTCATGCCCTCGATCGGTCCACGGGCAAAATTCCACGCCCGATCGGTCCACGCGTCCGAGCAATACTATAGACGACGCGAGCGGCGTTGGACTTGTAATTTTTTTTTTTTTTTTTTTTTTTTTTTTTTTTTTTTTTTATTCTCCGTCCCGTTCAACAGCCGGATCCTATCGATATTCATTCTCGAACTCCCCGCGGGACACGGGTCCGCTCTTCAATTCTCGACCCCGATCGGTCCACGCCTCGTTTCATGCCCTCGATCGGTCCACGGGCAAAATTCCACGCCCGATCGGTCCACGCGTCCGAGCAATACTATAGACGACGCGAGCGGCGTTGGACTTGTAATTTTTTTTTTTTTTTTTTTTTTTTTTATTCTCCGTCCCGTTCAACAGCCGGATCCTATCGATATTCATTCTCGAACTCCCCGCGGGACACGGGTCCGCTCTTCAATTCTCGACCCCGATCGGTCCACGCCTCGTTTCATGCCCTCGATCGGTCCACGGGCAAAATTCCACGCCCGATCGGTCCACGCGTCCGAGCAATACTATAGACGACGCGAGCGGCGTTGGACTTGTAATTTTTTTTTTTTTTTTTTTTTTTTTTTTTTTTTTTTTTTTATTCTCCGTCCCGTTCAACAGCCGGATCCTATCGATATTCATTCTCGAACTCCCCGCGGGACACGGGTCCGCTCTTCAATTCTCGACCCCGATCGGTCCACGCCTCGTTTCATGCCCTCGATCGGTCCACGGGCAAAATTCCACGCCCGATCGGTCCACGCGTCCGAGCAATACTATAGACGACGCGAGCGGCGTTGGACTTGTAATTTTTTTTTTTTTTTTTTTTTTTTTTTATTCTCCGTCCCGTTCAACAGCCGGATCCTATCGATATTCATTCTCGAACTCCCCGCGGGACACGGGTCCGCTCTTCAATTCTCGACCCCGATCGGTCCACGCCTCGTTTCATGCCCTCGATCGGTCCACGGGCAAAATTCCACGCCCGATCGGTCCACGCGTCCGAGCAATACTATAGACGACGCGAGCGGCGTTGGACTTGTAATTTTTTTTTTTTTTTTTTTTTTTTTATTCTCCGTCCCGTTCAACAGCCGGATCCTATCGATATTCATTCTCGAACTCCCCGCCGGACACGGGTCCGCTCTTCAATTCTCGACCCCGATCGGTCCACGCCTCGTTTCATGCCCTCGATCGGTCCACGGGCAAAATTCCACGCCCGATCGGTCCACGCGTCCGAGCAATACTATAGATGACGCGAGCGGCGTTGGACTTGTAATTTTTTTTTTTTTTTTTTTTTTTTTTTTATTCTCCGTCCCGTTCAACAGCCGGATCCTATCGATATTCATTCTCGAACTCCCCGCGGGACACGGGTCCGCTCTTCAATTCTCGACCCCGATCGGTCCACGCCTCGTTTCATGCCCTCGATCGGTCCACGGGCAAAATTCCACGCCCGATCGGTCCACGCGTCCGAGCAATACTATAGACGACGCGAGCGGCGTTGGACTTGTAATTTTTTTTTTTTTTTTTTTTTTTTTTTTTTTTTTTTTATTCTCCGTCCCGTTCAACAGCCGGATCCTATCGATATTCATTCTCGAACTCCCCGCGGGACACGGGTCCGCTCTTCAATTCTCGACCCCGATCGGTCCACGCCTCGTTTCATGCCCTCGATCGGTCCACGGGCAAAATTCCACGCCCGATCGGTCCACGCGTCCGAGCAATACTATAGACGACGCGAGCGGCGTTGGACTTGTAATTTTTTTTTTTTTTTTTTTTTTTTTATTCTCCGTCCCGTTCAACAGCCGGATCCTATCGATATTCATTCTCGAACTCCCCGCGGGACACGGGTCCGCTCTTCAATTCTCGACCCCGATCGGTCCACGCCTCGTTTCATGCCCTCGATCGGTCCACGGGCAAAATTCCACGCCCGATCGGTCCACGCGTCCGAGCAATACTATAGACGACGCGAGCGGCGTTGGACTTGTAATTTTTTTTTTTTTTTTTTTTTTTTATTCTCCGTCCCGTTCAACAGCCGGATCCTATCGATATTCATTCTCGAACTCCCCGCGGGACACGGGTCCGCTCTTCAATTCTCGACCCCGATCGGTCCACGCCTCGTTTCATGCCCTCGATCGGTCCACGGGCAAAATTCCACGCCCGATCGGTCCACGCGTCCGAGCAATACTATAGACGACGCGAGCGGCGTTGGACTTGTAATTTTTTTTTTTTTTTTTTTATTCTCCGTCCCGTTCAACAGCCGGATCCTATCGATATTCATTCTCGAACTCCCCGCGGGACACGGGTCCGCTCTTCAATTCTCGACCCCGATCGGTTCACGCCTCGTTTCATGCCCTCGATCGGTCCACGGGCAAAATTCCACGCCCGATCGGTCCACGCGTCCGAGCAATACTATAGACGACGCGAGCGGCGTTGGACTTGTAATTTTTTTTTTTTTTTTTTTTTTTTTTTTTTATTCTCCGTCCCGTTCAACAGCCGGATCCTATCGATATTCATTCTCGAACTCCCCGCGGGACACGAGTCCGCTCTTCAATTCTCGACCCCGATCGGTCCACGCCTCGTTTCATGCCCTCGATCGGTCCACGGGCAAAATTCCACGCCCGATCGGTCCACGCGTCCGAGCAATACTATAGACGACGCGAGCGGCGTTGGACTTGTAATTTTTTTTTTTTTTTTTTTTTTTTTTTTTTTTTTTTTATTCTCCGTCCCGTTCAACAGCCGGATCCTATCGATATTCATTCTCGAACTCCCCGCGGGACACGAGTCCGCTCTTCAATTCTCGACCCCGATCGGTCCACGCCTCGTTTCATGCCCTCGATCGGTCCACGGGCAAAATTCCACGCCCGATCGGTCCACGCGTCCGAGCAATACTATAGACGACGCGAGCGGCGTTGGACTTGTAATTTTTTTTTTTTTTTTTTTTTTTTTTTTTTATTCTCCGTCCCGTTCAACAGCCGGATCCTATCGATATTCATTCTCGAACTCCCCGCGGGACACCGGTCCGCTCTTCAATTCTCGACCCCGATCGGTCCACGCCTCGTTTCATGCCCTCGATCGGTCCACGGGCAAAATTCCACGCCCGATCGGTCCACGCGTCCGAGCAATACTATAGACGACGCGAGCGGCGTTGGACTTGTAATTTTTTTTTTTTTTTTTTTTTTTTTTTATTCTCCGTCCCGTTCAACAGCCGGATCCTGTCGATATTCATTCTCGAACTCCCCGCGGGACACGAGTCCGCTCTTCAATTCTCGACCCCGATCGGTCCACGCCTCGTTTCATGCCCTCGATCGGTCCACGGGCAAAATTCCACGCCCGATCGGTCCACGCGTCCGAGCAATACTATAGACGACGCGAGCGGCGTTGGACTTGTAATTTTTTTTTTTTTTTTTTTTTTTATTCTCCGTCCCGTTCAACAGCCGGATCCTATCGATATTCATTCTCGAACTCCCCGCGGGGCACGGGTCCGCTCTTCAATTCTCGACCCCGATCGGTCCACGCCTCGTTTCATGCCCTCGATCGGTCCACGGGCAAAATTCCACGCCCGATCGGTCCACGCGTCCGAGCAATACTATAGATGACGCGAGCGGCGTTGGACTTGTAATTTTTTTTTTTTTTTTTTTTTTTTTTTTATTCTCCGTCCCGTTCAACAGCCGGATCCTATCGATATTCATTCTCGAACTCCCCGCGGGACACGGGTCCGCTCTTCAATTCTCGACCCCGATCGGTCCACGCCTCGTTTCATGCCCTCGATCGGTCCACGGGCAAAATTCCACGCCCGATCGGTCCACGCGTCCGAGCAATACTATAGACGACGCGAGTGGCGTTGGACTTGTAATTTTTTTTTTTTTTTTTTTTTTTTTTTTTATTCTCCGTCCCGTTCAACAGCCGGATCCTATCGATATTCATTCTCGAACTCCCCGCGGGACACCGGTCCGCTCTTCAATTCTCGACCCCGATCGGTCCACGCCTCGTTTCATGCCCTCGATCGGTCCACGGGCAAAATTCCACGCCCGATCGGTCCACGCGTCCGAGCAATACTATAGACGACGCGAGCGGCGTTGGACTTGTAATTTTTTTTTTTTTTTTTTTTTTTTTTTATTCTCCGTCCCGTTCAACAGCCGGATCCTGTCGATATTCATTCTCGAACTCCCCGCGGGACACGAGTCCGCTCTTCAATTCTCGACCCCGATCGGTCCACGCCTCGTTTCATGCCCTCGATCGGTCCACGGGCAAAATTCCACGCCCGATCGGTCCACGCGTCCGAGCAATACTATAGACGACGCGAGCGGCGTTGGACTTGTAATTTTTTTTTTTTTTTTTTTTTTTTTTTTTTATTCTCCGTCCCGTTCAACAGCCGGATCCTATCGATATTCATTCTCGAACTCCCCGCGGGACACCGGTCCGCTCTTCAATTCTCGACCCCGATCGGTCCACGCCTCGTTTCATGCCCTCGATCGGTCCACGGGCAAAATTCCACGCCCGATCGGTCCACGCGTCCGAGCAATACTATAGACGACGCGAGCGGCGTTGGACTTGTAATTTTTTTTTTTTTTTTTTTTTTTTTTTATTCTCCGTCCCGTTCAACAGCCGGATCCTGTCGATATTCATTCTCGAACTCCCCGCGGGACACGAGTCCGCTCTTCAATTCTCGACCCCGATCGGTCCACGCCTCGTTTCATGCCCTCGATCGGTCCACGGGCAAAATTCCACGCCCGATCGGTCCACGCGTCCGAGCAATACTATAGACGACGCGAGCGGCGTTGGACTTGTAATTTTTTTTTTTTTTTTTTTTTTTATTCTCCGTCCCGTTCAACAGCCGGATCCTATCGATATTCATTCTCGAACTCCCCGCGGGGCACGGGTCCGCTCTTCAATTCTCGACCCCGATCGGTCCACGCCTCGTTTCATGCCCTCGATCGGTCCACGGGCAAAATTCCACGCCCGATCGGTCCACGCGTCCGAGCAATACTATAGATGACGCGAGCGGCGTTGGACTTGTAATTTTTTTTTTTTTTTTTTTTTTTTTTTTTATTCTCCGTCCCGTTCAACAGCCGGATCCTATCGATATTCATTCTCGAACTCCCCGCGGGACACGGGTCCGCTCTTCAATTCTCGACCCCGATCGGTCCACGCCTCGTTTCATGCCCTCGATCGGTCCACGGGCAAAATTCCACGCCCGATCGGTCCACGCGTCCGAGCAATACTATAGACGACGCGAGTGGCGTTGGACTTGTAATTTTTTTTTTTTTTTTTTTTTTTTTTTTTTTATTCTCCGTCCCGTTCAACAGCCGGATCCTATCGATATTCATTCTCGAACTCCCCGCGGGACACCGGTCCGCTCTTCAATTCTCGACCCCGATCGGTCCACGCCTCGTTTCATGCCCTCGATCGGTCCACGGGCAAAATTC